>KK119748.1:205823-239472 GCA_000611955.2 Stegodyphus mimosarum | reverse complement strand
ACCTTTACACCACAAAGGCAGGCTGGAAGGAGGGAGAAAATACCTTATAGTATGTAAATGCTTTATTACATTTTTAAGAAATAGTTTACTGATTTCCAGCTTTTACGAACTGAGTATCATTCTTCACCCTTCATGTATTGGTTGACATTGAGGTAGAAGAATTTTACTTAAATGCTGATGATGATATAAATGTAAATCTGCGTACAGAATGCCTGTTATTATTCACTGTTATCTTCCTTTGCAGTAATAAACCGTATATCTAAAGTGCCGGCGCCATTTCAGCAAAATAAGAGATATATAATGAATATTTCCAATCTTGATATTCGCAATATGGAGCAACACCAGTAAGCATAAAGTTGCGTTATCTTCTTTTAAAACAATTTAATCTGTACCGTAGAGCTTGTCTTATGTCAGATAAATCCCGATTTTCGGCAAGCGTACTCAATTTGTAAGAAGTTGAACGGAGTTTAATCGATTCTGTGGAGTCTAATCGATTACCGGGATCGAAATCGTTATCTCATGCGAAGCAAACTGTTATCCACTTCGGATGTCGATTCTTGCTCATTTTATCCGCTGTCCACTTTCGTTTCTATCTGCGTTTTTCTTTTGCCTTTTTCCTCTAACCTTCTGTTCCAGGCAAAAATAAAAATATAATAAAAAAAATGAAATTTTGGACACGTATTGGAAGTGAGCTAGTGAAAAGGAGACGAAAAAAACAGCCTGAAAAAGAAAGGCATCCTCGCTTTTAACCAAAGTGCAAAAAGAGAATAACAAAAGTAGTTAAAGATTGGAAGTGGATCTTTTTTATCTCCCTTGACTCCCCCCAACATTCGAAATATGAAGAATAAGCTCAAAAAATAACTTGAAGCTGAATGCGCTATGCGCCATTTTTGACCATCATGGCGGTTGAAGAATAAGAAGATGTATGAATTGCCAAGCATCTTTGTCAAACTAATCTTACATTTACAAACGCAAAAATTTCATATTCACAACAGTCATAGAAGCGGAAACTGTTTGTTGGGTTCTTTTCTTCTAATGTATGGAAAGATGAATTATTGTATGATATTTTTCATTTATTTAAGTTTTCAGTTTTTGAATTGAAAGAATTTAAATCTTTCTCATTCCAGATCAAATACCGCTACATAAAATAAAAAGAGAGCGTTTTATGAATTATTCAGAACCAGCTTATTTTTTTTCTTCGCATTAAAAAAGTAAGCTTTTCAAGAAAGACATGAAAGATCAGGAATTTATCTCGGTGTTTGTTAGCGTGTGTTTTTACTTTCGATTTAGTCGGCGTAATAAAATATCAAACTTAAAAAGATTTTTCATTCATTTAAACCTCGGGACTGCCGTTTAAAAAGTACTCATATATGCAAAGCATAACTTCAGGAAAAAGAATGAAATTAAATAACAAATTTATTTCTGTGTTTACGTGATTCTATTTGTTTATGCCTCAGTTATGAGATGTATCTTTAAATTTAAAAAACAATTACGTTTATGGAAGCAAAAAAAATGAAAATTCTATCTAATAATAGAATAAAAGAAGGAAATACGCGAGGAGAAATGTGACTAAACGTTTAAGTTTTTATTTTAAATTTAAATTAACCGTTTAAAATTTTTACTGTGCTCTGCCTTTTTCTGTTTATCATTTTCCCCGTAGCACTTTCTTCAGAAGTGCGCAAATTAATTATTGTAAGAGGAAACACTAAGCGAGTAAAGGAGCGATAGCTGTTAAGAGTAATGAACAGTTGACGCTTGTTACGTGACACTTCAGTATCTCTGTAGCTGTTTGAGGTAAACTTTAAGTAAGTAAACTGTTTATTTGGTTATTTGCAGTAATAAGTTTCTTAGTTTATCTCTTCTATTATAGTCGTTGGCCGCTACTAAAGCCGGAAGCAGTGGTCACTTAATTATGGAGGCACCTAATAACTGGGTTACAGTTTCTCCTGTGAAGGTACAAACAATTTACATCCATACCTTCTCCGAGATTCGAGCTCGGGTCCTTCGCTACGGCAGTCAGAGTCACTAACCTCTCTCCCATCTGGCTGGCAAATTAAAGAAAAAAACGTGATGTGTACACCACATGACCTTCCTTGTATGGAATATAGAATTATACGCATTTTTTCTTGCATTTAACTTAAACTTATGGATTGAATTAAATCTACTTCGTCGATAGCGCATAAACCACAATAGAATAAATGCACTCTTTAAAATTCACTACATTTGTTTACCATCACTTAACAGCGTTACATCTCATTCATTTTACAACTCAGAATGCACAAAAATTGTATCATCTGAAGAATTATCTAATCGTTGACACATAATCTATTCAAATACAATAATAAATCTAAAACGAAGTATAAAAGAAATTTAAAAAAAATAAGAAAGAGGTTTTCACAGGCGATTCAGTATTTATCATTCAATTAATTCAGTTCTCACTTCGCGGTTAGGAAAAAATATGTAAAAACTCAAAATATCTGTATTAAAAATTACGAAGTAAATTTTAAACACTTATTTCCTGGAATAAATTCCAGCATGGATTAAGCATGATTTAATTCGCAATAATAAAAAAAAGGCGTTATCTTTGTTGTTGCGAAGATTAGTTTCCCAAAATTGGCAACAAATCTACTATTCTGCTAAGTTTCAAATGCCAATAAATATGGCTGCTATGGTAAAAATAATTAGGCTTAGCTGCCCTTAAACAATTCTTAAATTGTTGATAATTCTACAAGTATTGCATGTACATTTACTAGAGGCACAAAAAACCTTGACCGGAAGATAAAAACAACACAATTCAATCTTTTTTTAAAGCAAAAAATGAGCAATTTACCAACATATAAGAATAAAAAAACTGAGCTCAATGAGCCGAGTAATAGATTGTGTATATAATATATATATTTATATATGTTTGGTGCGGCCGGTTGCAACCAAAAAGGGAAGCTCATATATGCGTATTATAGCAGTCCTATATACAAAATTTCAACGTTCTAAGACTAATCGTTTTTGAGTTATGCGAGATACATCCATGCACACGTGCTTACATACAGACGCCCTGAAAAAATCTTTTCTGAAGCCATTTTTAAATCAGTTTTATAATTCGTTTAGAGAAACAGAGTCCTTTATTCTGTCCTTAAGTACAGATGTTACGCAAAAACATCGTTAAATTGCATTTGATAGCGATCAAAATGAATATTTTCGTTGAAATATGGTACCTGTAATTTTTCTTGATTACAATACTTTCTTTACATCGTACAAGGAATTAAAAATTTCGTTAAATTTATTCATGGAAACTAATAACTATTAAATAGCCAGCAGCGCTTTTTAATCTACAACTGATCCAAATATTCATTTTACTTAACGATTGCACTGTTGTTAAGACATAGTTATTCATATATATTTTATCTATTACTACATATTTAAGTTAAACATGAGTGACTAATATGCGTATTAAACTGCCCATTATTCACGCAGTATCAGAAAATACCAATACTTTAAACTCGCTTAATGCTGTGGCTAGAGAACAAGAGCCCAAGGTTTGCTCTTTCACAAGCATGCGTATGTGCTTGTGTTGATGCTTTGTAATTCTTTGTGCATAATTACACGTTTAATGTACGTATTAGTCATACACTGAAGTGACAAAAGTCATGGGATAGCAATAGGCAATTATACAGATGGCAGTAGTATCGCGTCGAAAATGTATAAATACGAAGTGCTTTGGCAGGGCTTTCATTTGTGTTCAAGTTATTCATGTGAAGAGGCTTTGACGTGATTATGGCCGCACGACGAGAATTAACAGACTTTGAACGCAGAATGGTAATTGGAGCTAGACGCATGGGTCATTCCAATTCGGATATCGTTAGGGCATTCAACATTCCGAGATCCACAGAGTTAAGAGTATGCCGAGAGTATCTAATTTCAGGCATAACATCCCACCATGGACAGCGCAGTGGCCGACCACCTGCACTTAACGACAGAGACCAGCGACCTCTGCGTAGAATTGTCAATGTTCGCAGACAAGCAACACTGCGTCAAATAACCGCAGAAATCAATATGAGACGTACGAGGGACGTGTCCGATAGAACAGTGCGGAGAAATTTGTCTTCCTTGGGCTATGCCAGCAGAAGACCGACTCGAGTGCCTTTACTGACAGCGCGACATTGCCTGCAGCGACTCTCGTGGGCTCGTGAGCATATCGGTTGGTCCCTAAACGAATGGAAACCGTGGCTTGGTCAGATGACTCACGATTTCAGTTGATAAGAGCTGATGGAAGGTTTCGAGTGTGGCGCAGTCCCCACGAAGCCATGGACCCAAGTTGTCAACAAGGCACTGTTCAAGCTGGTGGTGGTTCCATAATGGTCTGGGCTGTTTTTACATGGCATGGACTCGGTCCTCTGGTGCAACTGAACCGATCATTGACTGGAAATGGATACCTTCAGCTACTTGGAGATCACTTACAGCCATTCATGGACTTCATGCACTCAAACAACAATGGGATTTTTATGGATGACAATGCGCCATGTCGCCGGGCCATAATTGTTCGTGATTGGTTAGAAGAACATTCTGGACAATTCCAGCGAATGATCTGGCCACCTAGATCGCCCGACATGAATTCCATCGAACATTTATGGGACACCATCGAGAGGTCAGTTCGCGCCCAAAACCCTGCACCATCAACACTTTCACAATTATGGACGTCTATAGAGGCAGCATGGCTCAATATTTCTGCAGGGGACTTCCAACGACTTGTTGAGTCCATGCCACGTCGAGTTGCTGCACGTCGCCGGGCAAAAGAGGACCAACAAAATATTAGGAGGTATCCCATGACTTTTGTCACTTCAGTGTATAAGTTAAGTCATGTTGAGTTCTGTGATTCTATTTGTAAATAACTGGCAGTTTAATATGGAAATTAGTAATTTAAAATTAATTTGAGCCGTATTGGCGTTTTGTGATTAAAAATGCATAAATTATTAAATGTAAAAAACGGTCACAGAGCCTTAGCTGATCTTTCTTGTCTTTGTCTGATTCTTATATTAATAATGAGCAGTTAATGTGCAAATTTATCATTGAGCTTCATTTGAGCAGTGTTGAGCTTTTATGATAATGTTTGAATGATGGATAGTTTTATCCAAGGGGTAGTCATTTATGTTTAAACTAAGACGGATTGGTGTTTTGTGTTTCTATATGCGAAAAATGGTAGCATTATATACAAACTAAATTTCAATGAAACCATGTTGTCGTTTTGCGGTTCTGTGTGTACGTGAGCAGTTTAATGTGCAAATTAGTCACTTAAACTTCAGTTAACAGTTTTAATATATAAAAACATCACGGCAGTTTAACTTTCTTCTCATCTGGTCTATTTCAACCAGCCGTCGTCTGTTATTTTCCTTTAGATGGTAAAAGAGAAATTAATAAAGTTAATTTCCCGTAATTGTTAAATCAATTTAACTGTAGTTAACGAAACTTTTAATTTAAATTATTGGGAATTATTTAATTTTATTTATTGTTCCACCTCTTCCATAGATAATATTTTCTGATAAAATTATGACCCACACATTCGGTCCAATTTTACTCAAAATTTTATTACACTGGTTAGAAAAGATAAAGAAGCTGTTATAAAAAGATGCTTTATGTTAATTATATTAAGTGAAATGAAAGGCAATTGGTTGGTAGTTCAATTTCCAATGGGATTCACCTTACCCTGTGCAGAAATATGCAATTTTTTATTTCCTTTGTTTCAGTATGTGTGGAAAGGGGTGCAGGGAGATGCTTCAAATTCTAATTCCAAGGACTATGTAAGAAAACGGATAAAAATTTCGCGTAGTCTGTGGGCCGTGATTTGTCAGGCAGTAGTTGCTGTCCGCTGGGATGATAAAAAATTTTGTTTGATTGTCCACCGAGGCTAGATGGACATCTTTGTGTGTACAGGTACATCGAAGATTTATTTCCACTAACATAACTCAAAGAAAGCGCCGTGTAACACTAGTACAGTCAGAAAATTAATAAAAGTCTGACAGAAAATACACATCCAGAGCCTGAAGTCTGAAGTAAGAAAGATGTTATTTCAGCCTATGAGAAGTAATATAATTACTATTAGAGCTTTTACAGAAAATTTTCTACTGCTCTGAATATCAACTTTCATTTTCTTAAAATTAACTAAGTTCATTTACTTAATAATTTGATTAGTAGCCAATAAATTCACCATAAACTAAACATCAACTATTAATTATGATAGATAATTCTTTCAATGATTTCCTTCATTCATCATCAGCGTTAACAGATCTCAGTCACGATACTGCTGTAGCAACAATTAAGATTAGTTTATACTTTTCTATGTTTCTTCGTCACTTTTCATTTCAAACAAATTTTCATCTTCTGGACAAAATGGGTATTTTTAAGAAAGAGGTAAATTAACAGGAAAGCGAATTAAATTATAAATATTTTGTTAAAAATAAAATAAATTATATGTGCTATTCTTCAATTCTTAGTTTAAAAGATCTTTTTGTGAGGAATGACTCTTTCTAAATTGTTATTCATTTAAGACGTTAGCTCAGAGATCAGAGACAATAGTGAGCTCAAAGCAAATGAGATCACGTTCTTAAGAAAAACAAAATTAGTGAATAAAAAAGGCAAAATTAAACTGCTAATCTCATAACTGACATTCTGGAGTCTTACTCTTTTGAGAGCATAAAATCTAGACCCTACTGAGGATCAGATAAAGAATTCTCTAGACGACTGCCAACGAAGGTTATAACAGCCTTTCATTTTAACAAAACTTGAACAGAAGTTGTACATCCTCGGTGCTTACAACAAACCACTATCTGTGGCTAAGTACTTAACACAAAATATTTTGTACATTGCGAAAAAAAAGGGGGGACCAGTTCTATATCTCCCGTTCTACTGGGCCAATTGACGAAATTCAAATTGCGTTTTTCACATAATTTAGGAATTTTGGCACAAAATCGGACTTTTTCTGAAATCGCATGCCAGCTTTTTTCCACATTTTGGTTCTGTGACTCAAGTTATGCCAAACTGCCAAGTTTTGTAGAAATTGCAGTTTTTAAAAAATTAGCTCTCAAAATTTTAGCTCCTCCATGTTAATTGAATTTGGTGTATTTGGTGAATTAATATCTTTAATTTGGTGAATTAAAGATTAAATTAAATTAAATTTGGTGAATTAATATTTCTTTTTTCATTAAACGTATTTGATTCTTCCTTTCAAATTTTGAAATTTAGGTTCATTCCAAATAAAATTCGCCCATTTTTTATGATCTATTTTTCAAATTTGTAGTTTTAAATAATTTTTATAAATTTTTCGAAAATAATTTTAAATTATAACCTATAAAAGTTTTACCATCCTCTTAAAGAAGATGTATTTCTAAGCATACCTGCAAAAAATTAGAGTTTTTTATTCAAAATTTCCCAAGATATACGTGAATTTATATATTGGTGCGTTTTGAAATTGGGGATGTTAGTTATAAGTGATAATAACGCGAAATGTGGTTTACGCATTTCATGAAAACTATTTGATGTAATGAATGATCACTTTTTTCCCTGCTCGTTTACAATTAAAAAAAGGGGAGAAAATAGGTTGATATAAATTAATAAGTTCACTAAGTGAATTACTCTCGTGAATTATTCCATATTTGTTATAAGCGATAATAACGTCAAATGTGATTTACGCACTTTGTTAAAATTTTTTGAAAGTCTGAATGATGACTTTGAAAGGAAAACAGATTGTTATAAATTAAGATGTTCCCCAAGTGATGTGCCATTCTTGGCGCAAACTGAAAAAAAAAATACCCAAGATAAATTTTGGAATTATTCAGTAAATTTGACAAAATTTAATATTTAAGTATAATTTGATTCGTACAATCAAAATGTGGAACACAATTGGCATGACACTTCAGAAAAAGTCGGATTTTGTGTCAAAATACCTATATTAGAACAATGCTACATATAAATCTAATACATATCCGAAGCCGCGCGTTCGAAACATTAAAAACGCAAGTTGAATTTCGTCAATAGGCCAGTAGAATGGGAGATACAGAACTGTCCGATTTCTTTTTTTTTCGCAGTGTACAACCAGAATAAATTAAATTCTAACTACATGACTGGCTCCTACTTCAATCTAAATCCGCTTTATCGGTTGCACACAGAAAAGCCGAGTCTATAATATCAAAGTAATTTAAAGTAAGTGGTTAGCACAAATATTTAGCTACAGAGCTATACTTCCAAACACGCGGCATAACTCATTCTTGGCCTAACCCGTTCTCCTCTTCTACTGCGAGCTCTTAAATTCTGCTAATTAAATACTATTTCTGAACTCACTGAAATTTGCATATACGCCATTTAAATTTGTATTGTGACAGGAAATTGAAGTCAGAAGGGAAAGGAACGTTTCTTAAAATAAAAAATAACGTCTTTAAATTATAACCTCAAAATACCATCTAGACACGTGAAAGTCCTTTGGAAGTAAGATGCGACTTTACTGTGCGTGGCATATTAATGAGTCTTAATGCTATCAGCTTGACTCCCAATTCTTCGATAAACCCTCTGAGTGAAGAAAAAGTCTCTAAACCGCATTAAATCACGACACCACCCTTAACGAATTGATGTCAGGAGTAGAGATTGAAAAAATCCGAAAGAAAAGAAGAGAAATTCGTTTTTCTCTTGAAAAAATCCGGGTATTCTTTCACCTTAATTTGACAGAATCTTACGTTAAGAGATCACGTTTTAGTATCCATGTACACCAAAATTTAAACGCAGTTTCTTTCACAAGAACGGTTATTCTTCGCGTTCGCTTTCAAATTATAGACTGTTTCTCTGTCCATGTGTTTCTTGTTTTCCTGCTCAGATTAAGAAGACAAACAAATATTGTACGTCATGTAAGCACAAGGGTACTAGCACGCTTACGAAGATCTATTTTTCAGTTAAAACTGATCTTCATGAAGAAGTTTTCTTGAAAGAAGCTGGGAAATGTAGAATGACTTTCGTAAAGGTAGTGGAACCTTTGTCATGCGTCACAATTAACTAATGGTCCTGTTTTACGCACAAAAGGAACCGTTTAAGAGCAAGCCTAAGAATTTTTACAGCCAGTTCACATTTCAGGTATAAACACAAACAGTAAATGTCTAATCTTCCAGAAGAAATCACTAAGTAATAAATAATCTTCAAGTAGAAATATTAGCAATAGTCTCGGTAGCCTAGCGGTAGCGTAGTGTTCCGGGTTACTCTCAACTAAAATCTAAACCGTTCAACGTTCATTAACTTATTATATATAATATATTAGTTATATTGTCAAAACAAATTTGAAAGATTCCTTTGATCAAATTTACATAAAAAGAAATAGTACAGTTTACAGTAAATGAATTCCAAAGATTCTCTTTCTGACGGATTTATAAAAGTTTCTTCACATTAACTTTAAAAGTTAAAAACGTTTCATTTGAACTAAAATTTTGGTTCGATTTCTAAACTGTTAATTTCTCTTAAAAGAACATTTCTATTGCCTAAAATCGGAAACTGACATGTTTATCTGCTGTAAGAACGTTAAATAAATGAAAACTGTAAATAGTATTAAAACTGCTATAGAGCAAAGGTAGAACATGAGCCAGAAAACAACAACTGATTTTATCATTTTTCAGAAGCTACAAATTATAAATAACTTCAAAAATAAGTAATATAAAAAACTTTTAAAGTCAATTCCTACTTATGAGAATTTTCGCTGCATAATGGGACATTACATCCGTTTCATCCAACTCTATAAAACTACAATTCTTTAATTCCATACACTTTAAAAATCTTTAGGACTCTGTCTTAATCTTGCCACTTATTTTTGTTAAATGTCACAATCCCATTTATCACATTCATATACTATTATTTAGAAGTTGTTATGAAATTAATTTTTACAGCACGTGAGAATTTCTAATAACCGATCATTATTTGTAAGTCTTAATATGTGAAATATGTGAAATTTTAATACATGACATTCTAAATATGTGAAATTTTAAATTTTAATTACTTTAATATGTGAAAAAACTGTATTAACATCAAGTGTCATCCACTACAAATTTAAACAAATGTATTTGAACTTGAGTGGATGAATAAAAAGTATTTTATTAACGACTGGAACTTTGAACAAGATACAGGAAGAGTGTAAGCTAATAGTAGGAATTTAAAAATGTTCTATAAATAAAAACAAAGCCATTGTGCTTCAGAATATTCACGATTAACTCCTTGGTGTAGAGTGTAAATATTTTACTTTTGTATAATTATATGAAAATAAAGTGCGCTAAAAGACATAGTTGCGGAAATCTCCAAAATGTCGACGTTTTATATGAGTGTCTCAAAACCAGGTAAGTTAAAAATTAAGTTTTATACAACTCTAAAACTGGTAACTTTCAAAAATTAAAAGCCATGTTATAAAATTAATAATAGGTTCAGATTTTAAAACGTGAGTGGTAAATAAAACAGGAAAAGGTTTTCTTAAGGATAAAAAGTGACAATCCCAAATCTCCTGTAGTTTCCAATTCGAACCAGAAAAGAAAACCCAGAACTAAATTCTGTACTTTTTCAGCTGTATATCAAGCTGTCAAAAAAGCCCATGAGCTAAGATTACTTCTGACAAGCGTAATTCTGAGCCTTTGGCGACGTTAGCTGGTGTGAGAATTTCCAGCTTCACTTATCTGGAAACGAGAAGAGTTATTTCTTGGAATCGATACTTTGAGGTACTTAGACGGGAAATAATGTTTCTGTACCAAATGACAAACAGGATCTGTATATCAAAGTGCAGTAAAATTAATGACAGTGCGAAACATTTTAACCACGTAAATCTTATAACAGTAAGTCACCCATGTAACTCTAAGTCAGAACTTCTGTTACTATCATATAGTCCAGAAAATCCTATTTCACCTACTTTTATTCACTTTATTCCCATCTATTTACTATGAATATATTTTTATAGTGTATGAATGTCTCTTTTTCGTATGAACGTATTTTTGCTTCAGGATGTGTCCTTAATTTATCTACAACATGCTTAGATAAATTATAATTACAGCATAGAATTAGAATTACAGCATACAATTAGAATTATAGCATGCATAGATAAATTAGAATGATAAAGATACATTCATAAAAAAAATCTGAAAGCTTTCAAATTTTACATTACGCCCAAAAGGAAGGACTCACTTTTTAACCATTTTTAGTCTGTCTTGAGTAAGAAGAATTCGTACGACTTTTGATTCCAAGAATTGTTATAACTAAAATATTGGAGTTAATCAAATTCTTTCTTTCAGTTAAAAATCTACATGAGTGAAACGCATTTTCGAAAGTAAATGAATTAGTTATTATTAGCACTTTAATATACACTGGTGTGCAAAAATTAAGGACGGGACGGTTTTTTCCATATAACTTTGTACAAAAGCTTTCCAAATCAACACATTTAATACTGTAAGATCCCCAATACGTAAGGACATGAATAATGTAAGCAACACTTACTAAAAGAGAAATCAGAGGGATAAAAAGAACCTTTATTGAAAAAGTAGCATGAAGCGCAATGCGACTGAAGGCCGAAACATCCCTGTGACGGGTGTCCAGTAAGAAACATCCGGTCATTAATAGGGTATATGATCTCCCCTGACTGCTAGGCAGGTTTCACATCATTTGTGCATGCTGGATATGTGGTTGTTAATGAGCTGTTGAGACACTGCTGCTCGTTCCTCTTGTACCACCAATCGCAGTTTCGGAATCGTTACTGGCGATAAGTTACGTGCTGCCACGGGTCTCCCTAGTAAGTTCCGTACATGCTCGACGGGATTTAGATCCAGAGACCTTGCCGACCAATCCATGTGTTCAATATCTTCACTCTCCAACAGCTCTTCGACAGTAACTGTGCGATGAGGTGGAGCGTTGTCGTCCATGAAGAGGAACTGAGGACCCATAGCCCTTGTGAAAAGACGCATGTAAGGAAGAAGAACCTCGTTACAATAGCAGTCCCAGGTGACGAACCTCCTTGGGAGATATGAAGGTCGGTCCGGCTACCAAGCATTATGTCTGCTCGAACGAGAACTCCGCGACCTCCAAAACAGTCCCTTTTGATGATGTTGAAGGGGTTATTGCGTGTTCCCCGCTCTGTCCAGATGTGTATGTGTCTAGAATCGCAACTCAGACTAAATCTGCTCTCATCTGTAAAGAATACTCGTCCCCATTCGTTGTCTCTCCAATTTCGGTGTTCTCGGCACCACAGAGAACGCCTTCTCCGATGGGCAGGCGTTAGAGGTACACACCGTACTGGGCATCGTGCAAAGAGACCACCACCGTACAGTCTTCTGGCCACGGTAAAACGCGATATCGGTCGTCTAGTCGCCTGTGTCGTGTGTCTAGCGATTTCTCCCGCTGTCTGCCGCCTGTTTCTTCTGGCCTGTAAGGCAATATACCGGTCATCTGCGGGTGTGGTTCCTCGTGGACGACCACTACTAAACCCCCGGATAGCTGTTCCTGTAGTTTGAAATTGTCTCCAAAGTCGTGAAACGATGCTGTGAGCAATTCCGGACTCTGCAGCCACACTTGTCACACTGCGCCTTCCTCCAACTTCCCAATGATTCGACCTCGGGTAAAAGCATCTGGATGTCGTCTAACAGATTGATTATTCGCCATTTCTCGCTGAGGCAGCAACTCGGTGTGATTTTAACTGCTATACGGCGTGCAATCTCTTTGCCAGAAATACTGATCTTACACCGACAATATGCTTTATACTACTCAGACACTCCCCCATTACGTTTACCTGCATATCTGCGCATGTGCTACCGTATATCACCTTACTTAATCTCCTGATTGGTCTTTCTGTCCGCTCTGCCTCTTCGTTCAGCTGATATGCTAATTTTTCGACTTCGTCCTTAATTTTTGCACACCAGTGTATATGTCAAAACAATGCTTGGCGACCATATAAATAAAGTGCAACCAAATAATCTGAAATTTCATTTAAAGTTCATGAATTATTTTTTAATGCAGGAAGGTATTCTACCCTTGAATTGCAATATATCGGACACTTTGTCCTGTTTGTTGTTCTTCATAATAATACTCTGCAAAACAAAAAATTCCATCTTACTGCTACATCCGCTCTCAAGCCAATCCAAAACCACTAAACATCATAAATAATTTCAAGGAATATTCAGAAATGTTACCATTATTGATAATGTTGAGCATTTACTAATTTATTAGTCATAATATTTACGTACACAGTTCATGTATCAGTTATAATATTTATGTGCGCAGTGTAATGTGCACAGCTTTCAGTTCAGTCAGTGTGAAAAATCCCATTTTTTCATGGTAGGTGGAAAATTCACCTGATCTTCTTGCACATCTACATCTGAGGCTTTAAGAAGTTTTAACAAATAGTTAGTTTATTTTTTCCCTTCAAGATGCTCCTGAAAAAGTGTATGGCATTGTCAGCCAACAGATCAACAAGCTAATCTGTTCATTTCAGTTTGGCGGGTACACCACTGCTTAAGTGTGCCCTGGACCTCTTCCCACTTCTTCGAATAGTCTTTGGTAGTAGTAGTAAGACCTTTTCTTTCTCCGCATTCTCCTCCAAAAGACTCTCTGGACTTGTTCATGTTCCGGTTTACGAACAGCATATAGTTCTTCAGTGGTAACATAACATTCTTTACTTGCCTCTCCTCTGAATGTAATATTTGTTGAATATAATCGAATAATAGTTGCATTTACTGTTTTCAAATAGCTTAGTTTGTTAATCCACAACAGACAGATTCAGTTTTAAAGAAAAATATCTTACATTTTGCCGAATGGCAACAAACTCAAATGAAAAGTGAAACGGTGCATTTACAGTGATTCAATGCAAAATCCCTTTTCGAGACCAACAGCCCTTTTTGATTAAAAACACAAAGATAACATCTGTTCCTCTGAGAAGCAACCTTGAGATGCTTAATCAAGTGCTGAGGAATAGTCACAAACGCTCGGTAAACTCAGCAATAACGGAATTTTTGATATCACAGTTTGCAACAGGTCAGAGACAGAAGATGCTGATAAAGTAAAATACCCTACCAAACTAAGTTTTAATTAATATTCAGCGATATTTTGAAAGTGTCAGTCCAATCTGTTCTTAGCGTTTCACAAAGCACCTCCTATTCAATAAGTCAAGAATATTATATTCATAAAAAGTATGTCTAAAATTCTGCGCTCGTAATTTATTACCATAGGGCCTAATTCTGTCACTAGTTCGTAACATCAACATATTCCACACTTTCATCCGCACAGATCTTCTAGCCATCTTAAACACTTTTATTAATTGCCGCTTGGCACGCCTCTTCTCATGTGAAAACAGTCGTCAGGAAGTTAATCTATCATCTTCTTTGCAGCCGTTGAAAGCAGAATCATTTTTTGTGTTCTATTGTTGTCCTTCAAGTAGATTAATATCTTTTCTCAAACAAGCAGTTTAAAATTGCACGAGACATTCCAAACGCGGTCTTAATAAACTTCTACAAAATAAATAGTCCATTTGGACAGTTGATTATTGAATCCCAATATCCTGATCGCCTTCTTAGAAACAATAGTAACAATCAACTTCTGTTCTGAAATGAGTTGCCGTGCAATTTTAAAGTCACTCGCAACATGTTAGTTTTAATTATGTCACCGATCAGATATGGTAATTATAATGCATCCTGTTTCGAATGCATTCAAATTTAATTTTAAAATTTTCATTCATAGAAAATTTAAATTATTTTGTTCAAGCTATCTTCATATAAAAATCCTATCTTATTATTCTCAAAATCCTTTGCTAACATGCTTGTCTATTCGCATCAGCCTAACCCTGCTTCTATCTTATCGTAGATCGTCGTTCGTGTAAGTGGTCTACAGTCAGTTGACTTTTATCACTATATTTCTCATTCGTGGCCTTCATAAGAAAAGAATTAATTCCAGATGATGTGGAATAGCTTCAACGGCATATGGCAGTTTCTCATGGCAATAATTTGGATAAGCAAAGCAATATCACGTACTGAGTCATCGGATCATGAGGTAGCCAATCAGGAAACAGTAGCGCAAAGTTCTTAAAAGTTAAAAAATGTCTAGAGTAAATACATTAAGAGATAAAAATGGGTAGTAAACTGCAAAAATAAAAGAAAAATCCGATAAATAAGGTGTAAAAATAATAAGTATGTACTACAAGTCCCAAAATTTAATATTTTCGTTCGGCTGGGTCCGAACTCTCAATCTCGTCTTCCAAAAGAATGATCGTCTTAACCGCTCGGCTGTGCCTTCTAGTTTGTCAAGCGCAATATAAATGATCTAAGCAAATAATTGAAGCGCTTGCTTCTATCCTAAAATGCGTACTAAATTATTTAAATTGCCGAATATATTCTTAATCTTTACATATATGTAACAATTTAGATGTCGAAGACAGATGTTGACGCATCTGTTGGCGACAATAACAGCCGATGCATTCAGATGTAGTTGAAGTCATGACAGATTTTAATATTTCTTTATTTAAGTTGGCAAACATTTTTAAAACAGCAGAGATCATTTGGCGCAGTAAGACGCATATTCTTGAAACATTACATCTTATATCCACGACACAAATATCTTTTGATATATGGGAAGTAGTATCAACAGTGGTTAGTTAGCTGACAGGACGAAAGAGAGAGAGAAAGAATGCGACGTGTTTGCAAGTTGAAATTCTCGTTCAGAATTACTTAGTTTCGGTTTAACTGTATTTTCTTTGATTAATTTTTAAAAAATGCGTTATGTAGTAATCATAAAACATGGAAACATGGTTTAATTTTAAAATGGCGCAGTTTAGAGTAATTTATTACAAGTAATAACTATTTTTAAGATGGAAAAGGGGAATAACCAAATTAAAACAGTCTCGAGAGATAGCTATTGCAAATTAAAGTTATTATTTTTTACCTTACCTATTTTTTATATTGTTTACATTTATCTACATTATTAAGTTAAATATGTTCTTATCTTTTATACAGAAATATTGTCTCAGATGTTCAAGCATTTGTCATTTAACGTCTATTTGTCTCATTTCAACTAAGCAATAGCTTGAAGACGAGAAATCTGTATTTGACCACCAGTTTCATTCAAAATTTAAGCCAATCTAAGCTCACTTTACTCTCTCTTGATTGGATGCAATGTAACATTCCTTTAATATCCTTCACAGTTAAAAAAATAGAGGGTTAAATGCTAAACCATGCCACATGTTTCTGAAAATCACTAACGCATCTGTAATTTAAAAAGCAAAAAAATATCTCATCAGTACTGATGATAAGTCTAAGAAGATCGTAAGATAAAGTCCCATAATTCAAAATCCCAATTTTAAAAAATTTGATGTAGATGCCACAAGACTTCCTTAAACGTCCTATTAAATTCTGCAATTTTTTTGTTCCACTTCATTTAAACTTATTTCCTCGAGGTAGTTTAATTTAATTAACCGATCCCTCAAGGCAAGTTAAAAACGACATCAAAAATTGCAAATTATGAAATTAAGTACCCCTGCCAATTTTTGACGTACGAGAGTCAAACATCTTGTACTTTTATTTTTCCAAAAATAGTACAAAACGTTCTCAGATATAAGTATAGGAAGCAGGATACCGCATTAAAAGTTAGATTTCGTTATCGGAAAATTAAATTTCGTTAATTTGACATTGCTAAAACACAAATACTTTGTCATTTAAAACACTTCTGTAATTGGAAGTATGTGACTAACGATTGCGAAAATAAAGATCGGATAAGGATTTTTTCCTCGTCTATATATATACACATAAATTACTAACGAAAAAATGTGATCAGCACTGCACTCAGATCACCTTTCCTCCGCTAAAGAATATCTACTATAGAAGTTGGAAGATCATGACCTAGTGTCGAACTTTCGACAATCCCCGCTGAGGAAAACTTGTGCCTGGTCGTGTAGCATCAGTGCCTTTTCTTACTTAAATTCTATGATATGAAATCATGCATGGCAAGGAAGTAAATTACTTTATACTAAAGCTGAATTATAAGAAAGTTGTCCAAAACTCTAAAATAACTTTATGAAGCAACAAAATTCTAAAAGTGGTATCAAAATGAGGGTAAATTACTTCTCTTACATGTTATACATTTTATTTTTCATTAATTATTAACTGCTACACATTTTCCAAACATCATATCCGCTTTTTTATTTCGTTTGTGAAGAAAGTGTATGTTTGGTTGTGAGTCGTTTGTGCATTAACAAAGGCTTTCGAATTCTTAATTTCTTGGAATTCTGATATTGAGTGGTTACGTAGATTCTTGCGTTTTCTTGGCCATTATTCTTGTAAATTGAACTCAAGTCGAACATGTACACGGTACAACATTTATTTCGCAATATTTATATTGTTATGCATTGTGTGTATACGCAAATAGTTTTAGTGAAATTATGTTACAGGGACAAGTCCATATAATATTAAGGCAAATGGCACTGGCAAGACAGCGACAAGCTGGCGATGGTTTCGGCGACTAATTTTTATTCTCCAAATTTGGCGAAAAATCGCCAAAAGTCGCCAAGCTTATGGGTCATTGATCATTTGGCGACACTTTGGTCCGATTCCCGTATAACTGTAATTGGTCTTATACCTATATGTAAGCGTAACTGAATATAACTATAACTGTACATGCCTTCCAGCAATTTCGATTTCTCGAAATTGCTGTAAATTTCTCAGCGGCCGGAGGAAAACTACGTCAGATCTGATTTGAGAATTTAGTGTATTGAGAGTATTGAACATATTGAGAGTATTGAGAGATCACTCTGCGAACTTACGCACTGAAGCTATGTATATATAGTCTTGTTTTAACGTTCTTAGTAGCTTTTGCCATATTGCTGTTGAACTGAATTTTATGGTTAAGTGCGAAGAAAAGGTTATTTACTAAGTAAATGTAACACGCAAAACGTTAAAAAAAACGCCCCTTTGGACGCAACGTAAAATCTGAAAGCCTTCAGATTTTTATTTTTTTTTTTTTTCAGATTTGCAGAACTTAATTAACATTTTTTAACGAGTTATACAATTTTTCAAAACACAGTTAATTATTAAAAAATCAAATTTTATTTACCAGTTGATGTTTAAATTTGTTTAGTACCGTAGCCTCTAATGTCATTGGTTACAAATGCAAATCTATGTCAGCAAAAGCTCCTCAAATTCAGCATATAAAGATGTAAGGTTTTGTTTTTAATTAATTGAAACATAATAAATATATCGGTAACTTAGATTTTAACTCGACTGCTGCTTGAAGGCAAACATTTATTTTCCTTCCTGTAATATCAAATTACTAATTGTACTGCAAGTTCAAGAGTGATTCATCATCTCATCCGAGCACTTACAACATCAGTCATGTGTGTGTCCAAACATGGCGACGTGAAAGGAATGGTTTACCAAACTATCTCCCAACAAACACAAAGAAAGTAAAAAATGGACAGGAGGAGAGTTACGAGTGAAAAAAGAATGACCCGCCAAACGAAAGTATCCAAGTTTAGATTCTTCCGTAGCCATAACCGAAACAAAAAAGGAGGAAAAAAAATAGTAAAAAATTACACACAGTGCGTGTGAACGAAATAAACACTTAGCCGGATTGGCGCCGGCGACAAAACCGAATAAATTCGGAATGAAGCGAGTGATGAATTTTTTCTCTCTTTTTCTTCTTTACCAAAGTTCTTACTAAACGGTGAATTTTCTTTTTGTCCGCTCATTTCCCAAAATGTTTTCTATTTTGCCCTGTATACATCATACTCGATTGCGTCAAAAAATTTCGACTTTCGGCTTTCAAGGGGAATTTATAATTATTGCTCGAACAGAAAAATTTATTTTGCGATAAACATGACTTTCAGGTTTATGAAGAATATAAAACTGAAGAAAAGAAATAAAGCTAGCCTACGTATAAAATTGATGAAAACAAGAAAGCAATTAATAAAACACTGGAATCTTAAAGAAATTCTGTTTATAATTTACGCCTAAGTTTACTTCCAAGAATATTCTGTTTATCTCAAGAAAAGATTTGCCATTAAAAAGTTTAAAAATTGCACGAAAATGTGGGAAAAAAAGCAAATATTTCATAATATTTTCCCCTTAAATAAATGTGCTAGTTCGTGAAATTGAATCTTCTTTGCTAAATAAAATTAAACCTCAATTTAAAACTAAGCTCTGTTTAGACAGCACTATTTCTTTTACATTTCTTTCTTTAATATAAAATGATATAAGCGCAACATATTAAAAAATCTGGATGTGTACACCACATGACTTCTTTGTACGGAATATTAAATTATAAAGTGATTACGTATTGCTGTTGCACTTTTTCTGCCTTTCATTTAAACTTATTTCCTCGAATTTCATTAGGGATATATTTCTCATTCAATTAATTCAGTTCCCACTTCGCGACAAGGCAAAAATACGTAAAAACTCAAAATATCTGTATTAAAAATTCAAAGATATAGAAAAACATAAAACATCAAATACAGTTAAAATGATTAAAATTAGAGTTTCTTCGGAAAAGCAAGCAATTCTGCCAGCGTGTAAGAAGGCAGATCTTTCGGTGCACAAAATTGAAAGTTTACTTTTGCTCTCACTCGGCAAAAAGATAGTGAAGGCGTAGAAACCGACATAAATTGTTGTCGACACTATGTTCAGTCAATTTATAGGATAATTTAATATCTGAAATGATAATTCCAGAATGAATTAAGCACGATTTAATTTGCAATAATAAAAGAAGACGTTACTTTGTTGTTGCGAAGCTTAGTTTCGCGAGATTGGCAACAAATTCACTATTCTGCTAAGTTTCAAATGTGAAAAAATATAGCTGCTATAGCAAAACAAATTTAGTCTCAGCCGCAATTAACATTTAAATTGTTGATAATTCTACAATTATAACGTGCAGGTTACTTAAAGGCATAAAAACCTTGACCGGAAAATAAGAACAAGAAAATTCAATCATTTTTAAAACAAAAATGTGCAATTTACAAACATATAAGAATAAGGAAACAGAGCTCAGTGAACCCAGTAACAGAGTGGATATATTAGTTAGCCGAGTAACAGAGTGGATATTCTTGGTGCGGCCGATTGCAACCAAAATAGGAGGGGCACATCTATATGTTATGGCAATCCTATATACAAAATTTCAACGTTCTGAGGCTACCCGTATTTGAGTTATGGGAGATACATACATACATACGTACGTACATACGCACAGACGTCACGAAAAAATCTCTTCGGAATCCATTTTAAATCAGTTTTGTATTTTGTTGTGGGGAAAACGAGTCCTTTATTCTGTCCTTAAGTACAGATGTCACGCAAAAACATAAACATCGTTAAATTGCATTCGATAGCGGCCAAAATGGATATTTTCGTTGAAATATAATACCCGAAATTTTTCACGATTACAATACTTCCTTTTTTACTTCGTACAAGTAAGTAATAAATATGTTACCGCTAGAATAAGAATTAAGCAGCTATATATGTGGATGCTTACATTCAGGCCGTCACCGCAAAATTTCATCGTGATCATTTAATTTTATTCTCTACGCAGACGATAGTGGCTTAAAGCAATATCTATAAGCTCTATGCACTGAAAATAAGATGAATTATTAATTTAATATTTTTATATAAAGTTGGTAGCTGCAACCAAAGCAAAATCTATGAGTTCTATGTACGCCTAAAAACAAAGTGCCTAAAAAACTTTCAATATGAATGAAATCAGTTCATTCTTTCCAAGCAACAACCAATTCGTAAATAATCTTTTTGTTGCCAAATCAGGAAACAAAACAATTTGGACACTTCAGGTTAACATGTATACTATGACGTCACGATTTATATTTAATTTAGTATAAGAATGTTTTCTCAATATCAATAAAAGAATTAACGTGGCAATAACATACTGTATTAATTATCTTAATCTGAAACTTAAAGGTTGCGAACAGCTGCTATTTATATAAAATGCTGACATGAGCGAACATTTTTAGACATACAATGACGTCACATGAAATCGCATCCTTTCTTCAACGTCAGAGCATGACCAAAAATAATAATAATGTATTTAATGTTTGGAAATGCTATTTTTATTTCATATTTTGTAAAACAGCAGCAGAAATAAAGCAGATTTTTAGCTACAGCGTGCGACACTGTTGCCACTCTCAAAAATGAGGGCAAAAATTAGTGTTTTCTGAGTTTTTTATTAATATCTCGGTTGATTAAAGTCGTACAAACATGGGAACAATAGAAATGGCTTCCCACGAATTTTTGGCATCGGAAATAATATATTTAATGTTTCGCAATGCTATTTTTATTTCATCTTAAAACTTCGAAATTTTTTATTAACAAACTGTCCGATTTGAAAGCGAGCAGTGGCAGCACTTTTCGGAATAAAGCGGATTTTTATTTCCAGCGTACGAAACTGTTGCCACTCAGAAAAATGAGTGCGAAAATTAGTGTTTTTAGAGTTTTTAATTAACATCTTCGCTGATTAAAGTAGTACGAAGATGAAAATGGTAAAACGGCTTTTCACGAATTTTTGAAATTCAGAGGTACTTCTCTCGAAACTCAATTCCCCGTCGTTCCGGAGGAGATCATGGCACAAACAAACAAACAAACGCGCACAAATTTTAATAGTATAAAATTTCTTATGCATCGTCATTTGGCAACAGCTCCAGTTGATAGTGGCAATAATTTATCGAAAATGGAAAATGATAAATATCCCGCAGAAATTTTCTTGGAGGTATGTTAAATCTAATTGTAGAAATCTGCTTTTATAATCACCACAAGAAATGTGTCTGTTATTCGTAATCTTATATAAACATGATATTTCTGCATAATAACATGCTCTCTATCTTCCACAAGAAACCTACCTAAAGGTCTGGTTCGAATTCATAGAAATGGGGATGAAGGAAATTTGCTTTCCTTGAATTCATGCCAAGCAATAAAAATACGCGTTGATAAAAGGGGCACATTGATAAGCCTGTGAAACTAGCTTGTCAGAAATCACTGCTGCCAGACAGGAAAGCCACTTATCTTAAATCTTCAGAGATATCGAAGATAAGAATCTAACCCTTGTAATTCTTTTGCTATTGAACTGCTCGCCATAACTTTTTTTGAGTTTCTATAAATGTCTAGAATATTACTCGAGTCTTAGATAAAGCATTTCAGGAAACAAATTTACAGGCATTGCTTCCCAGATAACAGCAAATATATGGTAATTTTATGAAGAAATACAAGATCTAGCAACATCGAGTCAGAATTAGTATTTGGAGTATATTGAGATTCACTCTTTACAAAACCATCATAAAAATGAATCGAATATTTATTTAAATGTTTAAAATAATTTTTTGAAGCCCCAAAATACATTAGTCTCCGATGGAAAATTAGTCTCGAAACCTCATTTTGCGTTGAAACACTTAAATGTGTAAATATGTTGCCTCACATTTCAGGTTGTTGCCACCAAATATTATTTCCCTGTATTATATTTGAAAAAATTAATTAATGAAGAATGTGCATGAATGCACGTATGTTTCTCGCTCTGTGAAAAAACAGCGGTACCCAAAATCATCAAATTTTGAATAACGTAGTTCTCCAACCGAACATGGCACCTCGAAGTCCAAATTTTGAATTTCGAATTTATTTTATAATGAATTTTTGATTAACAAATTCAACGACTTCAAAGACGGCAGTGGCAACGCTGCACGGAATAAAACATTTTTACTTATAGCGGGCAAGAATGGATATCGGAAATCCTAAAGGTATGCTGTTTTTAAATATTTTGTGATTTTGCTGTTGAATCGAATTTTATGTGACGTTAACTCTAAGAACGGGATATTTAATAAGTAAAGTAAACACACAAAAAATTAATAATAAAAAGAAAATAATGTATTCCCTTGGTTATTTTTACTTTTATTCAGTTCGTATTTGCATTTCTATATTAGCATTTTATCCAGACGGGGCAGATTTTTCACACACTTAAGAAACTTTCTAAACATGTTATTTCACCTTACCTCTATTATTTACGTTCCAGCTTATTATCTACTGCTGATGTGTTAGGTCTTTCAAAATACGTGTCCGTCCCCCTTCTTCTTCGTTCCTTCAATGTCTTTCTCGTGAACTGCGTTCTAGACTCATTCATGTGAGGTGCCCTTGGCTTTACAAAGTAATTCAGCCGGGCACCACATGCACGCAGCAGTCAATCGACTTATACCGTCCCTCTCAATTCTGTAGGCATATATCAGTTATCAATCGGCTTATATCGGCTCACTATCAGTCAGACACTGTTATGTTAATAAATGTATGTAATCTTGTTAGAATGCAAGTTACTTTTTAAGAAATAGTATTGTGATAGTAACCGCAGTTTATAAATGACTACTTTTCATTTGTTATGTTCTTACTGTCTTTGGAAATTAAGTTACTCGCAGCATTGTTTCCTCTTGCTTTTCGAACGATAAAGTTAGTTTGGTGGGGAGGGAATACACGAAAAAATAAGTTAAGTTTCATATAAGAAAGACAAAAGCTGTATTTAACGGGTCCGTGACACTTAGCCGACGGGACACTTAACCGACACCAGTTAGCCGACAAGACATTTAGCCGACACGGACACTTAGCCGACAGGACATTTAGCCGACACGGACAGTTAGCCGACAGGACATTCTTTCAGCCGACAGGACATTCAGCAGCATATGAAGAGTGAGAAATGTAGTTTCTGCGGAAATGTATTCAGTTCTGAATAAAACAAAATCTTAAAGAATATTTGAATTCTAAATTAAACGTTATGCAACAGTTTAGTGTTATAAACATTAACGTAAGTAAGTATTTTAAGCGAGAGGCGTGGTCAATAAAATGTTACAGAATCGCGCTTTTAATTTCATACAAATTTGAAAGCATTAAGAACAGCCAGATTGGAAAATTAATATCATTAAGTAAAAAAGAAAAATTATTAATGATGTGAAAGTGTTCAAAAGGACCCAGTTGATTAAATGAAGAAGCTTTACGGATAATTTTTGAAGATCCCATATTAAAATGTAATTAAGTGACCGCCATATTTAGGTAAAAAAAATTCTTTTTTCCTTTCGAAATTTAATTCATATTCCTTGACGAGAAATTTCAGTGCTTTTTTAATTTGGCCAATATACACCAAACAGCACGATAAATATCACACAATGCTAAATTAACACAATAATTATAACCATATATGAGATCTATACTGATTTTACTGATAGTGAAAATATTACTTAAATATTGAATTTACGGATAAATCGAGAAATTTCGTAATTCATAGTAAGATTAAATAATTAGTTCGTACGTGTGAGCTAAAACGTCACTGTCGGCTTAGTGTCCTGTTGACTAAATGTCTTGACAGTTAAATGTTCCGTAGCTAAATGTTCTGACGGGTAACTCTCTGTCTTGGACAAATGTCCTGTCGGCTAACTATCCGTGTCGGCTAAATGTCCTGTCGGCTAACTGTACGTGTCGGCTAAAGGTCCTGTTGGCTAACTGTACGTGTCGGCTAAATGACCTGTTGGCTAAGTGTCCGTGTCGGTTAAATGTCCTGTCGGCTAAGTGTCCATGTCGGCTAAATGTCCTGTCGGCTAAATGTCCATGTCGGCTAAGTGTCCCTGTCGGCTAAATGTCTTGTCGGCTAACTGGTGTCGGTTAAGTGTCCGATCGGCTAAGTGGTTGTCGGCTAATTGTCCGCGACTGGTATTTAACGGGTAAATAAATGGCAATATAATATTTTTTGTAGAATGTTTCGAAAGGGAAAAACGCATATTGAAATAACTTTAGCTGCTGGCATTTACAGTTTCGTATTTCATATTTTTTATAAGTTACTGCTATGAATCTGTTACAGTATTATAAATTTATTATACCATCATAAAATGATAAATATTTCTTTAAAATCACTCCCAAAATAGTTTAGTAACAAACCATGCAAATATTTAATTTTTATTAAAAATGTAGCTTTGGAATCTACAATATATGTTGATTAATACGGAAATGTTAATCTTTCTGACATGTCATACTAAAGGTATTTTCTTCCTTCTTTCTGCGTGCCTTCGTGGTGTAACGGTAGCACAATCGGCGCGTATTCAACAGGTCCAAGTCTGAGTCCCGGCGAAGTATTGCTCATTTTTTCACGTCTCCTATTTCAAAATATCCTAATGTCTGTACAATACTTATAACTTAAGTATTTTAATAATAGAGTTTTAAGTGTTTTTTTAAATCTTTGATGATTTATAAAGATAAGAATTTACAGTTTTGACATTCGATTATTACATTATTACCGTCCATGCTTTTATTATTCGTGATGTAAAATTCTAGGTGAATTTTAAGAAGAGAATTATTTGATCTCTTGTTGCCATTAAATCATGCGATAAATTATTTTTTCCTTTTAGTTCATTAATTATTTTATGAGGTTGAAATAAAAACTTATTTTATAAGTTTTTTTCACTATTTTTTAAGTCTCATTTCCACGATTTATTTACTCTGCAAGAAGTCACGACGTAATAGACTTTTCTTTCGAAGTAGACAGTTTTATGATTTATATTTCCGCTAAGCGAATGCAGTCACATGAATTTTCATTGCATATTTTTTATTTTTGACTCCATAATCGCGTGACTGATTATATTTGCTAGTACCTCCTTTAAATACGTTATTATAATAACTAATCATTCTTTATTTATAAAGATAAAACAAATGATTAGTTATTTTAATAATAGAGTACATAGAATAATTTTAATTAAAACCTTTTTGTTTGACTGACAATACTTTGATAAAGCATCATCGTGATACCGTAAAGAGGGAATTTTTCCCTCGAAAAATTAAATATGCATGATCTGTATTGTTATTCATATACGGTCATGTATCTATAATTTTAAAGTCATTTTATCTTTGCGTAACAAATGAAATTAGTTTTCTAAGCTCATTTCCTCATATTAACGAACCCTTTCAGATTTGTTTTAAGGCGGTACGATTTAAAAGCCGATTTTATTTTGCTTGTTATGTATTTTGCATCTCTTTGTGTTTTAAAAATATATTTGCTTAATAGTTCATGTTTGTATTAAAGGTTTTGAAGAGCTATTGTTAAGTGCGTAAGAGTTTGGAATGGATTGAATGCTTAGAGAACCGATGATAACTTAATGAAATTTGTTTTCCAAAAGAATCACCTTACAATTCTTTAATTTTTCACAAAAATACTCGTACAGCTCTTCTCAATGTGACAGAGTAGAGTCCGTAGTTACTATTGCAAATTACTAAAAACGTTAAATACAAAATAAAGCACACACGTAAGACACACGCGTCAAATGCGAAGCTCGCACAGTTATCTGTCTGAGCTAAACTGAAGGCAATTCTATGCTTAAACTAAACTGATACTTCCCCGCCGAGAAATTTCCAGTACCTTCGATTTCTCGAAATCACTCGAAGGCATATGCAATTACAGTTCTACATACGGCAACAAGCAGCTACAGTTGTACATACGGCCGGATACATTTACAGTTGCATAAGGAAAGACCAGTTACAGTTATACAGAAATAGGACCGAAATGTCGCCATATAATCATCAATTTTGGCAACTTTCTGCGATTTCTTGATAAATATGGAAACAAAAATTAGTCGTCAATACCATTGCTAGCTTAATGAGGTAGATATTCACCTCAATGTTAAATGGACTTGTCCGTGTAACCTTAATGTTTCCGGCGAAGCTTCATTCTGTTGAAGCTTTTCACGTTACCATTACATGCGAGAAACTACAGTTTTGCACATAATTCTACTAAAATTATTTACGTATATGCAAATTTTGTAACTGTATTTTAAACAACTGAAAATTAAATACCATATAAAAGTACTCACTTTAAAATAATTAATTAGTCATTTGAAAGCAAGTAAAATCTACAGCGATTTACCAAAAACATTTTTAAAAAATCTACAGATTTAAAAAAGGTAAAAATATGAATATTTAAATCTAGTGAGCTATTTTGTTTAGATCCTCTTAAGTTACGAATCTCGTGTTCTCAGACTCAGGAAGTAAGAATTTAAAAGGGAGTAAAACAAAAAACAATGTGACATTTTTGTAGTTTGACTCTGAACTTCCAAAATAAAACCTATATTCTTCTGAGAGTCTTCTGAGAAAATGGTCGTTCATATTTGTGTTACACATATAAGGTAATTCTCCCGCCTTCCTAGCATGCCTTCGTGGTGTAGTTAAACCTTGTGTTGTTCTTATCTTCCAGTTAAGATTTTTATGCCTGACATGACCATATTTGTTTACATTTGAAACTTAGCAGAATAGTGGATTTATTGCCAATCTAGAGAAACTAAGCTTTGCAAAAACAAAGATAACGCCTTCTTTTATTATTGCGAATTAAATCATGCTTAATTCATTCTGGAATTTATACGAGGAAATAAGTGTTTAAGATTTACTTCGCAATTTTAATATAGATATTTTGAGTTTTTAATGCATTTTTGCCTTGTTGCGAAGGGAAAACTGAATTAATTGAGTGAGAATGACTGAATCGTCTGTGAAAAACTGTTTTTTTGTTTTTAATTTCTTTTACACATTGTTTCAGATTTAGTATAGTATTTGAATAGAAGACGTGGCAACGATTAAATATACATATTTTTTGTGTATTCTGAGTAAAAAAATTAATAAGCTGCAACGCTGTTAAGTGAACCTAGCGCCAGAATGTCGCTATGGTAAACAAGGTATAGTGAATTCTAAAGAGTGCGTTTATTCTGTTGTGGTTTATGCGCTATCGAGGAAATAGATTTAATTCTATCCAATAAGCTTAAATAAAATGCAAAATAAGTATAATTTAATGTAAGGAAGCTATGTGTTGTATACATCAGATTTTCTACTGTTAAATTTAAACAATAAATTTGTCTCATGAAAGATTGTGTTTGGCATTTATTGTAATATTCGTTTATTGTAAATATATTCGTCAAAAGTAAAAAAAGCTTTTTACTACAAAATACATATGTATTAGCGTGTCACTTTTACGAAATCGTAAACAGACTATTTGCTCATAGAAGGTTTCGTAATATTGACATTCAGATTAGTTTGAAAAACGGCATTTTATTCTATGCATTTAAAGGGAGGAATATAAGTTAAAACATGCTTCTAAATCTCAATACGTAATTCGAAAAAAATAATAAATATGAATTTTTGATAGTTTAAGGCAAATTGATAAAATTTGGTAGCATCTGTAAATTTTGGAAAATCTCCAGCTGCGTCACCGAATAGTTAAATTTACATATTTTTAATAACTGCTCTTTTCATTTGTTTAACAGTTAATTTTTTCAGCATTATGTGTTTCGAATTATCAAAATACATACAACTTAATCTCCTGATTCTCTAGCGAATCGAATATCGATCGCATGAAACTCGCTACTATAAAAAATTGCATAGGAATAAGAACAGGAGAACTAAAAATTATAGAATAAATCCAACTTTAAAGTTGTATATGCATTTTGAGACTTTGAGATAAGCTTAAACGAAATTAAATAATAAATAAATAATATAAAATAAAAATTAAATGAAGGTGGATCAATATTTAATTTTTTTTACAAGATAACTCTTCGCAATAATGAGCAAATTAAAATAATAATGCAACTGTTTATTAAATAATAAATTAGGCTAGTAAAATAATAGTAAATAATAAATAACAATTCTATCACATTCAATTAAGATTTAAAATTTACAAAACATCAGTAATGCAATTAATGCATTATTTATAGATTATAATATAATGCTAACTAATTAATTAAAATCGCTATGATATTTACCATAAATTTTGTTTAACTAATACTACTTTTATTAAATTTAAAAAATTGTCAAAATTAAGCTATATATATTAAGTACTAATTATATTAATCATAATATATTATGAAAACAAAATTTTACAAAATTTAATAACTGTTGTGCAGAGCAAATACTATATGTTATTGGTCTCTTTAAAATTTCTTTACGAAAAATTTGCTTCATAAATTGTTTATTAAAATTTATAAAATATTAATTCATATTTTACCATTTTTTTGACAATTTAATCTAAAACATGAACTCTAAACTAAATCTATTTCGCGTATTCTAATAATTCCTTCACATCGCTAATTTGGAGACAAACGTTCGGGCGTAAAAAAGTGTTCATAAAAAAAAACAAAAAAAAAAAAAAAACAATTCTAGTGCTTAACTGAAAACTATTTCAAAATTATTGAGACATAATTCCATAATCGAGTACCTCTTCAATTAAAAACCACCAAAATGGCGATAAAAAGCCAAATGAGGTTAATTTTATTTACCATCGATGTTGATGTATTTTGGCAACCCTTCTTGAGTACGTTCACGGCGCAAGACATTTTTTTTTTTTCCTCTTCGCCTTTTCTAATATAAGATAGTGACTTACTAAGCTAATTCATAACAACGAAAAAGAACGTATAGATCTTCCTAACATGAATTATTTTAAAAGCTGAGAAAACACTGACTGAAAACAAATATGATAGCCAAAATTAATGTAAATTAAATAAATACATATTAATGTACCTATTCGTTCATTATTTTTATTTTTGGTCACAAGAACCAATCAGTTGTTGGTTAAGGAACAGAATTTTGAAATTTTAGGAAACAGCAAAATAACACTGAGTTGCCAAATCCTGATATATTTAGGGGTAAGAGGAATCATAAACTTTCTCAAATCCAAAACGTAAATATTCCCGAACTTGAATCTTTCATACAAGAAAAATAGAAAGACGAAAAAATTTAAAGGATTTATTTAATATTAAACGTTTTCAATTAAAGCAAAATCTATTCATTTTTAGGTAAAACAAATTTAGGAATACAGTTCTTAAAATGCATTCATTTTTACTAAGAAGATAAAAATAAAATTTAATTACCGAAGTACATAATTAAAACTCTTGAAGCTCAAAATCTGTTTTCTCAAAACAATGTCACATGCACGCATGCACACAATTACGCACACTGGCAAACAATGGGGAGGAACAGTAGCTAATAAAATGTTTTACAGTTTTTCAGATTCGTTTTTAAATCAAAACGAGTACATAAAGGAAGGATTATTGCAAGAGTTAGCATTAATAAACTAAATTGTGGAGCTTACAATGCTCTGCAGAACAGCAAGAAAAATCAAAAGCTTGTTTACTTTTAAATTTCATATGTGTAGTTTGCTGTATGGCGTCAGGTTTATCGTGGAATTAATACTGATTATTTCAGTATCACTGAAGTTAAAATAATTGACTTCTAGTGGATTTCAATAAAACCGATCTTTCCAAATTGAATTAAAATATTTAACGGTTTACTGAGCAAGGATTCGAAAGCTTCGAATGACGAAAAGGCGCATAGGTTTAACTTTCGAATCTTGAAACCTCTCAAAATTTATGGGATTTAATGAACTTTCGATCTGAATGTCCTATTCTCAGTTACTTTTACACTTTTATCTGTTTAAAGTATTTTAATAAAAAAATATTTTTTATGTGTATAATGTTTTAGATAAAACGATTCCCGTTTTTTAGTACTGAAATTACTAGGTTGCACATTTTTACCATAATCTTACACGTTTGATATTTTATTCTTACTTATTTTTTATCATCTGTATTTTTATTTACCATAATCTTATGCTATCGCTACATTAAGCATTAAACAAAGCGTATTGAGACTCGCAAAACAACGTTTTATCATTTCAAATGAATCACGCGAATGTGAAAGAATAAATTATGAAGATATTCAAAGCAATAGCGATACATATTCATCCACTGATTTCCGTTAAGTGGCGGACAGTTTACGAGTCGGCTGATTTTAACTCAGTGTCACAATTAATGGCCATTCGTTTTCGAGATAACACGTACTTTTTACAAGTTCGCTTTTGACGAACGTGATCCAGACTTCGTGACTGGCTTGTACATAAGCAGGAAATGTCGGGAGAAATTTATATGCGTAGTTAAAAGTTTTTTCTCCTTTATCTTATTGATATGCTAATAAGTTGCAATAGCTAGTAAGAATAAAATAAAATAAAAAAAATTAGAATTGTTAAAAGTAGGGCATTAAATAAAGGTGAACTCTATGAACTGTGTTTTGAGAGAGAAGAATGAAGTTATTTCGTGGATCAGTTGGAAGAAAATTGTTACGGCACAATGGTTTAGAATTCTGATTATTGTACAAGTGGTTCTGAATCTTAAGCGGTTTTAAAGATAGGGGTTTTAAATTATGCATGGGTTGAAAACATGCATCTTGAGAAAAAGCACAATGTTTATTACGTATAATGTTTGAAAATATGCTTTTAAATTAGCCTAACCTTTAAAAAATTTACACTTTTAGTTTGAAACTTCAAATTGTAATCTTAACACCACAAGGAAAAATTTACCGCTGTAAAGTTTAAAAGATACGAAGGTGTTTACACACTTTTAGAGCGATTTTGATAAAGAATTTTAAAAATAGCAAATGTTTTGGAATAAAAGTTTCTGGCAACAGCTTATTATATAAAATGAGAAATATCGTTTGCTACTTTTAAAATTATTCTTCTTTCAAATTGTCACATGTAAACAAGCTATGGATTGAAGGATATGTTTTTGCGCTTTCTGAAGAGAAATATTCCTTTCCCATAATTCGAAAACATTTTTAAATGCATGCTATTAAAATATCTAAGAGCAAAATAAGGTATATTATTAATCGGAAAGAGAAAAACCCTCAATCATTACTTCTAGATGGAAAGAAGACTCCGAACGAATACCCGAGAAACGTACGTACTTTTTTTAATTTTTTTAACTTTCTAAAGTTGAATCGTTGGTAACTAGAGAAGATCCGCCGACGCAGAAATTTAATGCAAAGTCTGTAGTAGCAAAGTACATCTGTAGTAATAATAAATAAAATAATAAACCAAGCTTTACAACTTAGCAAAAGTTAAAATACATAACGTTCACTAGCTTTTGTCAAGGTATGTGGCTCAAATGGTCAGAAAAATTTGTAGAAGTGTGTACGAAAACTGTTTAACATGAGAAAATGTAAATATATCGTGACCTTTGATGAAACACGGATTTATCCAAATGACTGCGACAAAAAAAAGTCTACCGAAAACGAAAAGAAAAACATATACAAGCCTGGTTGCGTAAATGCAAATAAAGTTACTTTAAGAACATTATGATTGTAGCAGGATTCTCTTGTAGAGACATTAGGTTATTACGAAGCAGGAGACGAAAAATGAGCAAAGCCTTCGCCGGGAATCGAACCACGGACCTCTCGGTTACGCGTCGAGCATGCATACCACTACACCACGAATGCAGGCGAAGAAGGCGGGAGAAATACCTTATATACGCCCCCTTTTAAAGGGCGACTGGGGTTATGGGGGCCCAATCGCCAAATCTCGGTGGTGGAGCATCATCATCCACCACCTTTTTAGTTCGGGCGCCAGTTGTAGAGACATTAGGAATTTTTTGTAAGCAGAAGAATAATGAAAAATGAACAACGCCTTCGCCGGGAATTGAACCACGGACCCTCGGTTACGCGTCGAGCATGCAGACCACTACACCAGGAAGGCATGCGAAGAAGGCGGGAGAAATACCTTATACTCTTACAGTGAGAAATTAAAAATAAGAAGAGTAGGGGAAAATGTTAAAATCAAGTCAGCAAACTATCAACAGAAAGTTTTGTGTCCGATATTTACAGAACAAGTTCCATTTCTTTGTCTCAGTGACTTTCAAAGTGTGAAATTTCATGAAGACAGAGCAATAAGTCAAAGTTCAAAAAGTACACTTCATTCCTTAAAAAACTGAAGACTGATATAGGTACTGTACTATATATGCCTATATATACCTGTTCAACATATTCTTGCTAAGTTCCCTGATGTTTCATCTATGGACTACAGTGCATTTGTTCCCTTGAAATGAGCGCAACCCCCCGACTGTTGACGGACACTGGAAAGTAGTGGAAGAGGAATGAAAATCAAAATCCCCGGAAATTTTATGAAATGTCCTTCTATCATGGAAATCATAATGCAGACGTATAGCTTAGAATAAGGGCTGTTTAGCTTGAACATTTATAAAACAGTCTTCACATTTTAAATATTAATTAAACGGCACACAGATCATTCTAAAAATGTGTGAAAACATTTCGTAGGTAAAAAGTAAAAAATATGAGAAACATTAAGTAACTGCTTTGCACCTCTTCTTGAATGAATATTTACCGTTGTCAACTCATGAAAGTAAATCATTACTGTAGGATAAAATTAAAACTCAACTCAGAAGCAGTTTCAATATGAAAGTCTCCATGTCTTCATGTATTTCCTTTTTAATATAAAATTATGTAAACAAAAGAAAAAGTCAAATTTTCAAAAGTGTTTATTACATTTGAGTAAAATTATAAACAACTATACATAGAAGCTTGCAATCTATACACTATCAAATTTCCTCATGACTGTTAGATCTGATTCTGGATGCAGACGATTGCGTATGCAGAAAGCAGAACAGAAATTTTGCAGTCCGCTATTTATATGTTGCCAAAAACCTATTTTATTTATGACACTCATGATATAAAATAATATGTGCAACAAAATATTCCTAAGAAGTCTAGGTATTAAAGTTTATAAAGCCAGCTGTCTTCAGTCTGCCACATAGCAAACGTGACAGCCCTGATATATATGGCAAGTATAATATATATAT
>KK119748.1:179176-202573 GCA_000611955.2 Stegodyphus mimosarum | reverse complement strand
ACTAATCCTTTAATGCTTTGTAGTCCGTAATTTATAAAATGTGCGCTCAGCCTCTGTAAACACAATTTCCATAAAAATTTCTAAAATATGGAAATATTTTATTTATTAATCTATTATTCAAATCTTCAGCTTTCAATGCATACTTCACAAAAAAAGGGGCAGTTCGATATCTCCCGTTCTACTGGGCCGATTGACAAAATTCAAATTGCGTTTTTCATGTCTCAAAAGAGCTACTTAGGATATGTGTTAGATTTATGTATAGCATTATTCTAATATAGGTATTTTGACACAAAATCGGACTTTTTCTGAAATGACATGACAGTGTTTTCCATATTTCGATTCTACGACCCAAAGTCTGCCAAACTGCCACATTTTATAAAAATCGCACGAGTAGTTCTAAAAAATTAGCTCTCAAAATTTTAGCTCCTCCATGTGTGCTGAATTTGGTATATATTTATTAATATCGCTTTTTTATTAAACTTATCTGATTCTTCCTTTCCCATCCAAATAAAATTCACCGATTTTTTATGATTTATTTTAAAATTTGTATTTTAAAATAATTTTTATAAGTGTTTCAAAAAAATTATTAATTATAACCTATGAAATTTTTGCCATCATCTTAAAGTAGATATATATCTAATCATAGGTGCAAAAAATTAGAGTTTTTTATTCAAACTTTCCTAAGATGTACGTGAATTTACATTTTGGCGCGTTTTGAAATTTGGCGTATTTGTTTTAAGAGATAATAAAGAAAATGTGGTTTACGCACTTTGTTAAAATTATTTGAAGGTATGAAAGTTGACCTTTTTTTTCGCTCGTGGACAAGAAAAAAAAGGAAAGGAAAATAGGTTGCTATAAATTAAGAAGTTCGCTAATTAAATTATTCTTGGCGTAAATTGAAAAAATTCGCCAAGATATTTTTTTTAATTTCTCCATAAATTTCTCTCAAAAAAAATTACAGAATTTAATATCTAGGCATAATTTGAGTCGTAGAATGGAAATGTGGAAAAATATTGATATGTTATTTAAGAAAAAGTCTGATTTCCTGTCAAAATACCTATGTTAGAACAATGCTATATATAAATCTAATACATATCCTAAGTAGGGCTTTCGAGACACGAGAAACGCAATTTGAATTTCATCTATCGGGCCAGTAGGACGAGAGATATGGAACTGTCCCTCCACCTCCCCGCAATGTACCATATGTCTTCAGTTTTTAATATCTTAGTATCTTAGTTTATAAGTACCTTTCAAATTCAGCACAGCAAATACTAATCGTTTTTTCAGCGATGTTTATATTGGGGGGGGGGTAAAAAGAAAATTGAAGGAAATTTTTGAGTTCATATAACTGAGATAAATGTTTTGCATTGGTTAAGGAAGTAAGTTGCTCAAATGAATATACTATATAGTAAGGTGATAATCAAAGAGCGGGAAATTATTAAAGGACAAAATCGAACTAAAAAACTTTAAGAACTCACAATGGAAAATATATTCTATAAAAGCACTGTAAATTCACAATGGAAAATATATTCTATAAAAGCACTGTAAAAGTCGATTAAATTAGTTTTATGACTTTGCTTGGCAAGACACATCAAGCAAAACAATTTCAAAATCGAATGAATTAATAATAGATTTTATGGATAACATTTTAACAGAAAAACTTAAGAAGCAGATATATTAATTTCCGCCTTTGATGCTAATAACAGAAATGTCTGAACGAAATTTTGCTTGAAAATGTAGCTGAAATTTTTAAGTTATTCGTTGTATCTGTACTTTTCTGCATTTTTAAAGTGATAAATCATTGCCAAAAGAGTTATTACACTATTGATTGCTTTTGAAAAGCGTATTGTTCGTTTTTTACAAATTATTATAATTTATTTTCTTGTCATTTCATTGCATTCTAATAAAAGAAGTAATTCTATCACTCTGATTTCGTATATGAAAGTGACAGAATAAACAGAATTAAACATTGTTTCATGTGATTTGAATAAACAATTCTTCTGTGATATTATTTATCTAAGAAATAATTGTTTTTTTCTGTTATTAATATTAGAAGCAAGTATTTTCGAATGATAAGCAGAGAACTCCTCAAAATATTGAATTCGGCTAGTACAAATAAAGCTGGTAAGCTGAATCCATAAAACTACGTTGTTGGTTACGGCTTGGGCGCTTTGTGGATTTATCACATATAGCGAGGCTACAAGAAACGTTTTCCGACAAACGCATTTCACTCAGCACGAGCTTGAACATGAGACTTCTAACCTAAACATTTACGCTCAGAGGTCTGTTCCGCGTACCTACCCAGAATATTTTACGAGGCTGGGGAAAATGTTTCTCCTGCTACTTTGTTTCACATAGGTGAGGACGAAGAGAATATACGCTTCTGACTATTAAGGCTGGAACACCAGAAAGGAAAGCAAATAGCAGAATCTTTATAATAGATGGAATATATAATTATATTTGCAGATTGTTTTGGGGTATACAGCGTGCAGAGTTTAATGCACAAAGCTGCCACCTCTAGCAGCGGCTGTAAAAATGGCTGTAATCAGCTGAACATCCAGTCAAACACAGCGTGGATGATAGATCCAGGTACTTCATTCCATACGACTTCATTTCCGTGCCAAAATTTACCAGTCATAGTGAATGGCCTAATTTTTCAGTGAACTTTTCTACTGAATTTCAATAAAACTAATTTTTTTTTAACTTTCAACTTAAAACGTTTAACAACGTTTTAGATTAGGATTCGAAAGATGGATCGATCATGAAGATTCTATTTTCGAGTCTCGAATCTTTTTAAAAATTCGAGGATTCGAATGTCACGTACTTATTTTCGAATATTCAATCGTCTCCAAACCCTTGCTTTTTATAGCGTAACATGGAGCTTGTTTTTTGTAGCGTAATGTGGAGGACAAGCTTTCGCTTCGCAGATTCACATTGGTGATATTTTTAAGTACACTAATCATATTTGCTTCATACAGGAACCATGCCCATAGTAGAAACACTGAACTGTGTCAGAATTTCGAGTTTTTCAGGATAAATAATTTTTAACTATGTATCGGAAAGCGAGGCTTTCTGGAGTGGAGGCTTAGAACTTTAGCAAACGACGCATACAAAATTGAAAAATATAAAATTCAGTGGCTAACTAAGACTGATTGCCACTTAGGCCCAGCTGTGTCATGAGTCCCATGTTGGCTTAATCAATGCTGTGTATCTATCTTATATCCTTTCACTTTCACTGGGCTTGAAAGTACTTTTATAAGGACATGGGAGGAAAATCTTTCATCGTCCTGAAATAAAAGGCATAGATAAAAAAAAGAAAAAATATCTTTCTTAGTTATATCTGTGAAACTCGTTACACAACTAGATTTTTATACGTTGTATGATAATAAAGTTTAGTAAAAATGGTCATAGAAAAAAATTTTAAAAAATCAGAAATGTTTCAATCTGAAATGTTTTCAAAAGAATCTCATTGAGTCTGAAAACGTTACAGCCATTGTTACAACTTTGCATAGTAAAGAAGTACTAACAGAAATCTATAATGTTTATTACTATGCTATGCTGAAACGTGGGGAGCTCTTTTTCGAAACTTCGTCTTTCGCCCACTACCACGCATTATATGCAATATATATGGAGCAATATTATATGGAGCAATATTATATGGAGCATTATATGACTTCATTCATCTAACTTTATTGTCATTGCCTTTAACAACCTTTCAGTAGCACTGATAAGTTCTGTTTTAGTTAGACTAATTCAAAATACATCTTAATGAGATATTTGATTTTAAAAGATAGGGCTTCTCAGCTCTGAAGAACACTCTATTACCTGCATTTATACAGAACTGGCGCAGTCATTTTTTTATGAGATTATCGTATATGATCCGACTTCTAGACGAAATGGCGCATGGTATCTTGGATTTGCGGTTGGGGGGTTTTCATCGCCGCAATATTGCACTGTACCGAACAGAGATTAGGTTAAGAATGGAAGAGTATGCTCGTCAAAAACAAAAATTCGGCCGCCGCACTTTATTAAACGCGGCATTCCAGTCACTAAATTCTTTTTTTAAATTCACTTGCTGCTTTCCATTTTTAAAGTCTTACTTATTCATTTATTTTTCGAGGACAGAATAAGACGCCGAAAAAATGCCTTGTGCGGCAATTTCAAATTCAGCAGAGTTGAATGATTCAACATTTGCTCGTCGCTTTCATTTATCTCCCTCCCTTTTTATTACATATACTTACACATATAAAAGAGAGCGTTTTTTTTAAAAATAAGATGGTTGAATATAAAGGAATTGAAGCTGAAAGAAGGAAAACGTAACAGGAGATTATTTGAGTCGCGATATTAATCCTGTTGAAGCGGTTGAATATACACTCATGAAAAGAATTACAGGAAAAGAAAATGTGCTGGTTATATAGCAAGCTTCGCGTAACATGAAGGATATCTTCTGTCTAAAATAATTTAAAGTTTGTAAAATTAGCATCTTTTTAATTCAAGTTTAAATTTAAAATTCGATTGGGCTTGGATTTTTAATTTTCTGTGCTACGGGAGGGACCAAATTAAGGAAATTATATTGTTCTAAAATAACTGAAAACTCAAATAAATCCCTTGGCCGCAAAATATTACGTATATAAAATATTTCTCGAATTTATATCATTCAGGGGCATTTTAAAGACCTCTTTCAACTTCAATGAGTTTATTGTTATGTAAACAAAATAAATTACATGAGCACTGTTATTATAATTGATTATAACAAAGCACTCAATGCCTATTTGTCTAAAAAGAAAGATGTATCCATAGAGGACTTTCTAAGGAAAACTGGCAGGTATATTTACATTATGCAAGGAAACACCCATGCAACCAGCCCATTCGTCGGAATTTCAGTTCAAGTTAAACTGCAAATTAATCAACGATTTAATTTATGCAGCTATCGTTGGTTCCCACTTTTAATGTTCAATGATGCGTTTCTGTCGTATAACTTACACTTAACAATAATTTTAAGGATCAAAGAACGTGTCAATTTAGTTTTAATGACATTAATACTCCTTCAAGGAAATCCCCTTTTCATTTTATGCATGTAAAGTGAAGTTATAATAAAATAAAATCTCTAAACACAATTCTGCCTCAAAAACTGCCGGACGAGAAGAAAGAAAAGCTTAGAAGTAGGCCTTGGCAAGTATGCACCAGGGATTAAATTCACCCTCGTGCCCTCTCGAAGGGATTGCGACGAACCCACTCGAAGTGCATCGGGAGCCTGGTTCTGGTACTTTTCCTTTCTTGAGTGATATTGTAGTTCTAGCCGAAGGTTTAATATGGTGAGTTCTGGTAGCTTAATTTATTATTTAATTATTTGCCATTAACTTTAATTTTACTTTATGCATTCATTTTTGTTCAGATTTTTTGGGGCGTTTCCATAGGACTATTTCTAATTTTTTAAATGAAACTTATCGCCGAACGAAATAAAAGCCTCTAATTTTTTTTTTCCGTGAGCGCTAGCTCATAGTGAAATTTCAGATGTTGCCATCCGTAAAACATAGGATCATTAATTTAGCTTTCAAACTCTGTTAGTCTATCACTGACTAAAAAATGAGCAATTTAAATTCAATGAACTTAGTAGTTGCAGAATTATCATCGATTTTAAAGTTATTTAAGTTCCACTAAGCCTAGCGAGGTCGTCATTTAGTATTTACATTTGAAACTTAGTAGCATAGGGAATTAAGTCTGTTTCTGCACGAACGTCAATGTCTTTTTGCCGAGTGGGACCAAAAGTTTTGTGCACCGAAAGTCTTTCAAACTAATTTAAATTAGTTTAAAACCTAACATTATTTGTAAAAAAAATTTTTTTTAATCGTTGTTAACTCTATTTGGTGTTTTAAGTTTTCTTGTACTTTACAATTTTTAATGAAACTGTTTTGAGTTTTTATCCATTTTTCCCTTGCTGGAAAGTGAGAACTGAATTGATTGAATGAGAAATATATCTCTAATGTAATTCGGGGCAATAAGTTTAAATGAAATGGAGCAACAAATGTGTATAATTTAACGTCATGTGGTGTCTTTATCAGATTGTTTTATTCTTTCTTTAGTATTTAACTATTCAAATAAATATCTTTTTATTTTATTTTATTTATCTAATTTTATTATTTTTATTATTTAATTTTTGTTTTTTTTTATTTATTAATTTCAAACGCTGTTGTAGGATTTTGCTTTATTTTTCGCTTATTGACTCTGTAAAAACACACCAAGCACAGAGACTGGTATGGGCAGTAGCATTCTATGCCCTTATTTTCTAAAATTAAGACTTTTAGAAAACTGAGACGAAAATGCAAGACAGTTCTAATGTTGAGCATTGCTACGCCTTATTTGCTAACCCTAATGCAATGCAATACTATTTTGCTGAGCTGTAACATGTCGAACTAACCAGATGTGACACGACGGCTTTGAAAATAACCTCTTTCCACAGAGCTCAAAGCTTTCTTTTTTGCGGTATTCTAGCTGCCTCGTTTCAAGAAAGAATTATGTTTCTACAGAAGAAAAACACCAGGGATGCAAAGATTTTGATTTAAAAAGAATGTTTTTAGAAGTTACAGTTGTATTATAATTGCAGTGAAATTCTAAACCTGCAGCTTGCCTAAGACAGTGATATAGTTATTGCGTTGTTAGTCATGAAGTGTATGATATTCCCGTTAGTTGTGATTTCGTTTAGCTTAGATAACAGCATGCTAATTGAAGATTTAAAATTTTTAATTGTACAAAAGCAGTCCGGAAATGGCTTAGAGGTTAGAATACAAATACGGAGCAAAAATATAATACCTGTGGCCCTAAATGAATATATATGCCAAATAAAATACCATAATGCACTCTTTAAAGAAAAATGCATGAATACGATGCATGAAAAAAATGTATGATCATATACATAAAAATTTAGGAAACATATGTATAACTGAAAGTTTTGAGAATGAGGTTTAAAAATGCTTTTTTACTTCCTTGTACGAAGTAAAGAAAATATTGTAATCGATAAAAATTTCCGGTACCGTATTTCAACGAAACTATCCATTTTGGCCGCTGTGGAATGCAATTTAACGATGTTTTTGCGTGACATCTATACGTACGGATAGAATCTGGGACTGTTTTTCCCGAAACGGAATGCAAAATGGATTCAGAACAGATTTTTTCGTGACGTCTGTACGTACGTATGTATGTATCTCGCATAACTCAAACACGAGTACCCTCAGAATGTTGAAATTTTGTATATAGGACTGCTATAACATGCAGCTGTGCACCCCCGGATTTAGTTGCAATCGGCTGCACCAACAGTATATAAATATGTATATATATACTCACTCTGTTACTCGGTTCGGTGAACTCAGTTTTTTTTTTTTTTTTAAATTCTTATACGTTGGTAAATTGGGCATTTTTTGCTTTAAAAATGATTGAATTATGTTGTTCTTATGTTCCGATTAAGGCCTTTATGCCTTTAATTAATCTGCATGCAATAGTTGTATAATTATCAATAATTTAAAAGTTGTTTAAATGCAGCCATATTTGTTTACATTTGAAACTTAACAGAACAGTGAATTAAGTCAGTTTCTGCAGCTTCAGTGTCTTTTTACCGAGTGGGACCAAAAGTAACTTTCAGTTTTGTGCACCAAAAAGTCTACCTTCTTGCCCGCTAGTCGAATTGCTTGTTTTTGCGTAACTGAATTCATTGAATGAGAAATATATCTCTAATTAAATTCAAGGAAATTAATTTAAATGAAATGCAGTAAAAAATGTGTATAATTTAATAGGCCGTACAAGGAGGTCATGTGGTGTCCGGATCAGATTTTTTCCTATTTGATCCTTCTTATAGTAAGACCAGAAAGTAAGAAATAAAATTGCATTAACGCGTTATTTTTTTATCACAAGTGCTTATTCAAAATTCTGAACAAAAAAAAAATTACGAATTTTTCGTCCTTTCTATTTGAAAAGAAATGAAGTTCTGAAACATCAAACTCAGATTCCTATTTTGAGGACCATTTAGTACATTTTTGACAGTTAGCGGCTAGATGCATAACACACTTGTGCTTAGTAATTTTACCTTTAATTATTTTTGTGAGTGAAGTGAATTTTTATGTGGAATTATATTTTCTTCAGAATAGGTTAACAACATAGACGTTTTCCTGGTTTTCTGCATCTGTAGTCCAAATATGAGCCAAACTGACTAGAAATGTACTTTTCACGATAGCTCATCCACTAAAATAGATTGCTGTTGAATGCATTGCTATATTGAAATACAGGATGATGATAAAAAAGAACTGCCTCGGTGTATGAACCCCTAGCGGTTGATTTGCACAAGCATTCGAAATGAAATTTCAGATATTGTTATTTGAAAGTATCCGCTCGACATTTCAATGATTTAGAACAATTAAGATCTTACGCTTACGGTTACAGAGAAAAAAAATTCGAAATTTTCGGATGGCAGCAGCCATTTTTATCCTGCGGAAATTGATCAAGTCTTTGAAAAACCGTAAACGGTGTTGGAACGATACATGTGTGACGAAAATTGCCACTTTAAAACGTCTGAAAAGAAGAGCATTGTAAAAGGCCAATGACAGCACAAAAGAGGGAAAGGGAAAAGAACTTTTATTGGAATTACAAGTTTTGTTCGCGCCCACTTTCGCAGAACACATTGCATGCGGGAGATTGTTGACAACAACGATAAGCGTAACATCGCAAGGAGGAATTCGTATGACTTCACATTTTACATTCCTGGCAAATATCGTAAATTTCATCTGTACACCTTAAATATCAGATAACCCCAGAACCCCAAATCCATCGGAGTGAGGTTAGGAGATTGCGGTGGCCACAAAAGCACAAAGCTACGAGAATTTAACTTGAAACGTTGTACATGCTGAAACTTGAAGATACTTCTAGTAAAGATTTTACTTCCAATAAAACTTCCAATAAAAGTTGAGCTTCCAATATTTTTTTTTCTCTCATCTCTTGTATTGTCACTGGTCCTTAGCAATGCTCATCTTTGAGATGCTTTACACCAGCAATTTTCCACATGCGTGTATTATTCCAATATGCGTATTGTTCTCAATGCGCTAATCAATTTTTGCAGGGAAAAAAATGGATGCTACCGTTCGAAAATTTCGAAATCTTTTTACAATAACCGTAACCGTGAAAGCTCTGTTGTTTTACATCATCACACTCTCGAGCGCATACCTTCAAATAACAATACGTGAAATTTCATTTCGATCGCTTGAAAGGATAAGTCCGCTGGGGATTCATAAGTTTTTTTTTTAATGATCACCCTGTATTGCTTAACTTTAGTACAATCGTAATACATATACACCATCAACACCCAGTTATTTATTCTAAGGAGGTAAAGATAAGCAAAATAGAATTAAATAACGAACTTAGTATTATATTCAATACCAATTATACCACTTATACATTACGAGTAAGAGAGGCAAATTTTCTACGTAGTTTAGAAACAGCTTTTTATTTTTTCTGCCTTACAAATGTGACGCGTAGTGTCACTAAATTTAATTTATCAAATGGAATGCAAAGCCATTTCGAAAGAAGTAGCTTCGGAACGATTTGCTCGTGACGAGAATAAAAATTTCCTTTTGAATTAGGACCCCAAATCTTAAATAAAACTTTGTTCCGTAACAGCAAGCGGACATTTGTTAAAAATACCTAGGGCATGCCTAATTTTTGGACGAAGCCTTTTGCTAAAGCACAACAAAAAGTTATTTTGCTTCAGAATTTCGTGATTCTTTGTTTTCTATGCAATGTATAAGGCATGCTTTCGAACACGCTCTTTTCTCTTATTCTATATTTATTTAATATAGTTAAGGGGGGAAAGAACTTCGAAAATAATTGTTCTAAGGACCTTCATTCTTATTTCATCACAAACTATTTCTGAGTATAACCACCGTCTGCTCTGATAAAAATTTATTATGAGGATCTTCAATACTTTACAAACTATACCATTAACTAACTAGACTTGTAAGGTTTTAGTTTAAACTAACAAAGTTTTATTTTAATTTGCCTTTTTCTATCTGTTCTCATTTCAACTTCCCGTTAGAATTAGCGCGCGTTTCAACTTTATGCTAATTTGAAGTGGAGCCAAGTTTATATTTAAACGGTAGGTAGGAACATCTCAGTGTGAGAGAACTTTTAGTCTCAGACCACTGTTACTTTGCTCGATGTTCGCCTGACCAGCTAGTATTTAAATTCTAAGCCGTAGCGCTGTTACGCTATTACTTATTGAAGTAATTCTAAGTGCGTTAGTATTAGTTAAATCTTGCTATGCACCATTTAACATAGAGGCCAACCTCGCGTTCATAGCTCTGTGAGCAACGACGACTTAATTTCTATTTAATTTTAGTTTAAATTATTTGATTGTTCAGTTTAGATCCAAGTGTGGTCATTATTTCGTGTATCCCTCCCGAGTTGGGATGTGTTTGTATATAATTGTGGTTTAATAAAGGAGGATTTTAAATCCCTCTAAAGTGCAGATCTTCTACCACTTAACCACAGTTTTCTACCACAGAACATAGCTGCATTCAGCTCCCTGTTCAAGATCAGGATCGTGTAAAGTATTTCACGAAGATGTTCGCCAAGAATATGCTCCGAACACTAAGTCCTGGCAGACTAATTAGCTATATTAACAATATTTCTAACTCGTATACTCAATGCATCAATTTTTTTTCTTCTGCCGTTAATTGTACTTTTATCATGGATTGTTAAGATCCGTGAATCCAATAGAAATGTTTTCCCTTAAATATTTGCATGGTTTAAACACATTCAATCACCATTAAAATAATGAAAAATTATTTTTATGCTGAAAAAGGAATTTTTCAATTCAAGAAAAACGTAATCCCAGCTACTTAACCTTTTCTGCACATGAACCGTTACTGGCATTTTGCGTTTTGAAGCAAATAAGTAGTTGTATCATAAACTGAGATTAAAATGTTTTTCTCCGTACAATGTTGCCACCACTCGCTTTGTAAATCGTTGAAGTTTTCGAAAATTCGTTAAAGTTTTACAAAATCTGAAATACACAATAAGAAAACTTTCAAATTCGGGCTTACTGGTGGCCATATTTGAGTGGAGGTCTACTTTATTCCAAATTTGATGGGTCTATCTGTCACTGTTTTCTCACAATGCGAGAAACAGGCATGCATTCATGCAGATTCTTCATTATTTAATTTCTTTAAATATAATGCAACGCGATAGTGTTTGGTGGTAACAATTCGAAAAGTGAAACGGATACTTATAGTGAACTGACGCAACCCTTCCGGGTTAGCTTCCCTTTGAGCTAAAAAAAAAGAAAAGAAAGAAAGTAAAGAAAGTTTGTCAGTGGAATTTTTTTTTATTGATTTTCGGGATAAATGCGTATCTTACATTATATATGAATGAAATAAATAATTTTTTGCATTGTAAGACATCATTTTTATTTCCTCTATAATATCATCAAACGACGCTAAGGTAATTCTGTAGAGACATCAGGTATTGTTTGAAAGCAGAAGAGATGAAAAATGAGCAATGCCCTCGCCAGGAGTCGAACCACGTCGAACCTCGATTACGTCCCAAACGCGCTGACCACTACACCACGAGGGCATGCTAATAAGGTGGGCGAAATACCTTATATACTCCCCCTTTTAAAGGGCAACTGGGGCATTAGGGGACTTAATCGCCAAATCCCAGTGGTGGAGAAGCCTTATTCACCAGCTTTTTTAGTTCGCGCCACTGTAGAGACATTAGGTGACTTTGAAGCAGGAGAAGAGAAAAATGAGCCGAGTGGTTAAGACTGCTGAATACTGGAAGTTCCACCCGAGTTCGACTTCAGGTGATCGAGCCGGCTGCACCGTTGGTTTTCGTACTTCCGATGTGCCACCAACCGGTATAGTGGATAGTGACGATGATTGCCGTACCAATGGGCTTGAGTTAGAACCCCGCTAGATGTTTGTAAATGTATTGTGTCTGTGCGGAAAGGGGTTACTCAAAGCACACGGCGTTCCGAAAGTCCTCCCGAGAGGTTGATGGCAGGGAACGCGGAGTGGGAAATCGACCACCCCAAGTGTTCTTTTCCAAAATAAGTGCGGAACTGCACAGTTCGTGAGGCGAGACTACACTACTACCAATGATGAAATTTTGGTGTCCTACCCACTTCTTCATGTAACTGATTTTCTGCGTACAATACAAATAAGAAAGAGAATTTATAAAAAAGTTGCCCTTAAAAAGTCCTCCATAAATGGATCCCTCCCCTCATATCGATAGATATAGTGTATTTTACCATATTTAAAAAACCTAATCGATCCCGAAAATTCGCGCCGTGATATAATTACATCAGTAACACAACTGATTGAAATTTTTACACGTGTGTAAGTCTGGTTCAGTGGTTGAATGATCACCAGTGAGCAATTGATGATTACTCATTTTATACACAAGCTTTTGAAGTCGTTTCTGGTATTTGATATTACTATGTCTGGTATTCTTATTGGTCTTTCCCATAATATTTATCTGACAAAATGGACTACTTAACGATTTACGAAACCGATTAAAAAGCTTTTAGAGCCATTCCCCAAGTTTTGCATACCATAACATTTTCTTAGTTGCCCCGGCATCTTATCTTTCACTGCTGATGAGAGTATTCAGCCGAGTAAGTAGGGTTTTTTAGTAAACTTATTGGAAATAAAGGCAGATGTGCACTTTACCTAAGCATCGTCAGCTAATTGGGCGGCGACTGAAGAGTACATCACAATGCTACCAGATCAGTAGAAGGAATTCTCTGTTACTTGTTGAAAGCTTGCATTAAGTTGCTTTAGCTGGGCAGATTAGGATACTTGCAGCTTTCAACGGATCGTTGTTCTTCGTAGGTGTTTCCTTTTATCGGGTGCGGAAAAGTTCCTTTTCCAAGGAAAGGCGTTAAAGGAAGAAAAAAAGGCGGTATCTTACAGTTTCCGAGAAAGGGCGAGTTTCCGGAGAGACAGGCGTCGGTCGCTCTTTTGGCTCGCTAGGCGCTGGCGAATGTAGATATATGCAAAAAACATGCGTACTCAGGTCATTGGATACCGGATAGACTGGCCTTGGCGTGATTTGTCGACGGTTCTTTTTCTCTTTCTTTCTTTTTTTTTTATTTCAATCATATATGTCTCCATGGATTGTGTTGTAATCTGCGGAAGCTGATAATTAGTCCGAAACTTAAGATATGGTTTCGAAGACTATGTAAGATTATATGCATGTGTCTTTTCCCCTATATTGCGACTGTAATACCGGTCTCCCACTGAGGTACTATTTCGGCAATGTTCTTGGTGGAAATCACAAAATGACCAATGCTTTAGCCATTTCTAACGAATGTGTTTGAGCAGGAGTGTGGCTATTTCCGGGAAAGGAAAGATTCAGTCGTGCATTTAAAGAAAATTGTGTATTATATGCTACTTTGAATTTAGAAAAAATCTTCATATCCAAACTTTAACAGCAAATATTTCCCATTTTCTTAAAGAAAAATAATTCCATTTTAATTGTATTTCAAATGTTGTTTTAAAAATCTGTATTTCGAAAAGTATGCATATTTTATCACCCCTACGCTTCTTTTTCCTTTTTTCCTCCTTCTAAATACTTAAATTAAGCGAGACACCAAATAGGGGAGTTTCAGGAATATTCTGCTAAAATATGCGATCTGAAAACATCGAGAAAGTGCTGCTGCTGTGGAGAGCTTTGTAAACATAAAAAGGCTGCTTTGTAAACACAAAAGATATTAATACATTTTTATAACGATTCCGATAAAAGATTTTTCAAATGTAAATAATGTAGAATAAAAATTTCTTGCAATGGCGTGTAGTTTCGACATGAAAAATAGCATTTGCTACTTTAAAATGTATTCTTCTTTCTAAATATTGTGTTTAAACAAGCTGTGAATCGAAGGATATGTGTTTTCCCCTCTCTGAAGAAAAGTATTCTTATTCCGTAATTCAAAAACATTGTAAAAGGAATAGTATTTAAACTTCGGAGGACAGTATAAACAGCTGTATTATATGGAGAGGAAAAATTGTCATTCATCATTTTTCATAGAAAGACGATTGCAAAAGAATATTCCTAAAAGGTATTCGCTGTTTCTAATATTTCTAAAATGGATTCTTTGTTAGCAACAGAAAACCCACCGACACAAAAATCAGTTTCAAGGTTTTAAATGCATCTGTATCAACAATAAACAAAAATAATAGCCAAAGATTTACAGATTAGAAAAAGGGTAAAAAGCAGCAATCAAGTACTATAGGTGGCTTTTACCGAGGCGTGTTACTTAATATAGAAAATATACAACTTTGGGCCAAACATCACATAAATGGAGATAAACGGGAATACATTGTGATTTTTACATTTTGATACATTTTAATAAAGCATGGGTCAATGTCTATTTTTATCAAAAACTAAGAGACAAACATGTACAGCTTGGTTTGACGATGTGAAGAACATTTCAAAAAGCTTGTGTTAACTAGGGCCATAAATTTTATTTATGGAATAGATTTTTATAGACATTAACTATTTACAATATATTATTATGTAAGTACGATAATATATAATGCATGTCATCATAGAAAATACTACTGTACTTCATCAAATTACTGTACTATAACTCGAAAAAGTGTACTCAGAGCCCATTTTCTCGCGAAGAATTTCTCTATACTGCGCTCATGTTTTCTATAAAATTTGCCGTCCATTCCGACGTTGCAGCAGAATGTTCTGAGGTATTCTAAAGTGTGTAAGGCTTCTCAGCGGGTAGGCCGCATAATATTCTTTCTCCTTTTCACTTTCTTTCAGACTGGAACACACAAGGCAAAAACGTCGTCATCTGCACTAGCAAACTTCTCAAAACTAACACCAGGGTTCGCAACGTCTTGTAGAATATCCTATTTGTCATTTGTCATATTCCATTTGCCATCGCGTTTCTCGAGGCATGTTATTCGTGCTAATTATGCTAAAAAATGCAATGCATTCTGTGAGGTTTTCATTAAACGGGATGAAACATTTCTGACCTCAACCGAAAAAAACTAAAAGGTTTCAGATTTTATATTACGGCCAAAGGGGCCTTTTTTAAACGTTTTGCATGTTACCTTTATTTATTAAATATCATGTTCTTCGCACTTAAACCATAAAATTCAGTTGAACGGCAATATCGCAAAATAATTTAAAATGAGCATATCTTTAGAATTTCCGAAACACAGTTCCGCGCGCTGGAGATGAAAAGGTTTTTTTTCGTAGAGTGTTGCCATTACTCGCTTTTAAATCGTTCAGTTTGTTCATCAAAAATTCGTTTAAGTTTTATAAAATATGACATAGATAATAAAACAAATTCCAAATTCCAAATTTGGACTTCCAGATGCGCACATTCAGGTGGAAACGTACGTTATTCAAAATTGGATGACTCCAGGTACCGTTGTTTTATCACAGTTGGAGAAATATAGATACATTTACATAGATTTTTCCTTATTTAATTTTTTAAAAGTGATATAGCCGTTTATAGTGATTCAACGCAAAATCGAAAAATGAAAACAATAGTCCTGCAGGGACAAAGCCCCTTTGGACTAAAAAAAAAACCGAAAAACTTTGAGAATTCGTGTTAAATGAAAAATTCTAATGATACAGCGGTTAAAAAACAATTCGTAATTCGTGTTGACCGGTGAAACTTCCTATAAGATCCAAGACCGGGACCGAAATTTTGTTTATGTTAACTGAGTGTTCGCTTTACCTGGGTTCATTTAACGGGGGTGGTACTGTAGTGAGTGAGCCTCTTGTATAGTTGATTCACCCATAGTCATAGCCAAGTGTCTTATTTAAAACTAATAATTTGATTGTGTACATACTGATAACAAAAAAAAAGAGGTCGCTTGTTGTTATGAATTTACTGTGAATAAGATCAAACCTGTTTAAGCTCGTAATTCTTCTCTGGAATTGCAACCGCCAGAAGTGTCAATAAAAGCTTTTTGATATTAATGTGTGGTTTTCTTTAGTCTGATATAGTCAAGCTGAAAATTGTCGAACAATACTAACGCAACTCACCAGTTATTAGTGACATTGCTTTTAAGAAATATTAGTGTTACGAACCTTGCATACGTGTAATTTAGATTAGTATGTACGAAGATCTATTTTACATGATTTGGCATGATTCTTCTGAAGATGTATGATGCTATTTCTATATGATCAAGTGAAGGTTTTTAGTAAAATTGTATAGGCAAATAAATTTGTCAAGTAAATTCTTAATGCTCATTTATCTTGAACGCTCACTATTTGCTTCTTAGATTAAAAACGGCTTCGTATCAGGATCTTTTCAAAACCCATGGATTAGCGGTAGCATTTCCTTTGGGAAACTGTGAGTCATGGTGCAAGAATCACTATTTTCTGCACGCATGTTTAGAGAAAAATTAATTATCTCGATGAGCAGAAAATTACTTCAAAAGCGCATGTTTTATTCTTTTCAGAAGCGTTTGCGTCCTACGTGAAACCATACCTAGAAGTTTCACGTTGCAGTCGGTTCTTTGTCACACCTTCTTTTCTTTCACTGCGCTGTAGGTTGCATTATTTTTCTAAATTTTATTGTTTTAAATAATTTCTTTTATTTCTTTAGACAAAAAATTTTCAAAATTATTTGATTTTTTTCCCCAGTGATCGAGTCTCCAAATATTTCAAATGAAGAACAACTTCATTCGAGAAGTTTTGCAGAAGAATAATTGAAAATCTCATTTCCCTTATGGCTGCTAAGGAAGAACGCTAGAATCATAATGCTTGGTAAATTGGTGTCTGTATCTCACATTAATTAATTATCTTCCACTACTTCTTCATACAGCAAATTCTTAAGTGGCCAGCTCACGAATCTTTTTGACACTCTCGCGCTTTGCGTTTACCTTCCACAATGATTTCCTAGCATCACTATGATGGAGTACTGAGCATTTCCGCTTCATTCTTTTGCCAGAAAAAAAACTGTACTTTCAATTCTTCTTTTCTTCTTCATTCATGGATAACGAATAATAAATGTTGATATATATACCACCGAATGGAAGCGGGGTTAAATTCACAGCCTCGTAGACTAGACGAAAGAAAACGAGACATTAGATTATCCACAGGCGCTAAAAGGCAAAACAAAAGAAAGTAAAATGAGATTTTTTTTTCATTTTAATTCTAGTCATAAATTCTTTTCTCCAGCGAATTAGAAGATAAATCAGAAATATTAAACTTGTCACTTTTCCCATTTACTGGAACTGGCCTCTCTCTTCATGCATCCATGCAAGTTGTTAGGCAAGTATGGCGGAAAGCTGTAGAATAAATATCTCATATTCTCTTCTCTGATTCAGTAACAAGTAGCATTCAATCCAAAAATAAATATGGTTATAATTCAAAATGTCTGCAGTACGAAATTTATTTAAATAAAAATTTATTGCAAAAATTATATTGTTTTAAATTAATTTCCTTAGCATATCTCCTTATACGCATTTAGACAATAGCTTCGTAAACTTTTTTGGCTCAGTGCCTATTTCTCGAAGTTTGTTTAGCTCAGCATCCTTTTGTTCCGTGCCGTCTACCATTGCAACAATAATAGTATGGTATGATATGGTATATTTAATCACGGCAAAGCACTCAAAGGCAATCTACCTAAGGAGAGGGGTAACTTCATGGAGGACATTCTAAGGGAGACTGGCCAGTACACAAGCGTTACACACGGGGAAAACCATGAAAATGCCCATGCAGCCAGCCCGTTCGCCGGGATTCGAACTCAGGACCGACAATATGTAGGCATTGTTGTTAAAAATCCGTAAAAGTTCTAAACTGTTTATTGCACTTGCACTGCATTCTACTAATAATTAAAATTCATCATGTAGAAAGATACCAGTTGTTGCAGATTAAAATTTTCTTCAAGCATTTTTAGACAATGAATCTGCATAGTCATTAGGTTATATTGATACAGGAAGTGAAAAAGGTGTCATGCCTTCGCCGAAATTCGAACTCCGAATATACTTCGCGTCACCTATGTTTCAGTTACACCAAGAAGGCATACCGAAATTAGGGAGATAATACCTTATATACTCCCCTTTTAAAGAGCGACTGGGGTTTAGGGACATCGAAGAAAAATCGAATGTTCTTGCTGGGATTCGAACTCTAGACCTCCCGAATATGCGTCGAGCGTGCTTCCAGTTACACCGTATGGCATGCGAAAAGGTAGGAGATAATAATTTATAAATCTGACAAAATATTTTCATATTTCTGCCACAGTAAAAGCAGTTGTATTCACTGAAGGAGCATGATAACTGAGCATGCTTGCTATCACTGGGAATATGGTTTTATTATCACGTTTTTAGAATATCACGTTGAGAGTTTATAATTTCCGTTCTCTTGAAGTACATAAAAGAGCAATTTGGAACAATATGTACACTGCCCGACATTGAAAATGCAACACCAAGAAGGAGTGGTCAGAAATGAATGCAAATTTTAGAGTAGACGTTTGTCACTAAGTTATGCGAATGAAGTGAAATGCGCAGCTCTCCGACGCACGTGAAGTAAGGTATAAGGGAAAGAACGTGCAGAATGGGCAATATTCGTGTCGTTATTTCTGCCAGACGAATTATCGAAGAAAGTTGGCTCTTGTCTCGGAGGATACGAGTAATAGGAGAGAATGCCAGGCCGCCGTCAATGAAGGTATTTCCAGCAGATAGACGAATTTCCGAGGCGTATGGTGATCGGACTGAGAAGGGCGGGTTGCTCCTTACGTCAACTCCGAGCTGATACCCACATGGATGCGAGCAAGGTGCATCGGCTATGGCGAACATGGTTATAACAAGGAAATGTGGGAAGAAGGAGGGGTGCAGGTGCAGCCAGAGTGACGTCAGCACGCGTGGATCGACGCATCCGCCGACAAGCTGTGGTGGTCCCGCAAGTCACTTGTACCTCGATTCTGCAGCATGTGCAAGATATCCTGGATGTTTCCGTGTCGACGAGAACCATTTCCCGTCGACTGGTTGAACGTCACCTGCACTCACGGCGTCCGTTAAGAAGACTGCCATTGACCCCACAGTATAGACGCCAACGTTTAGAATGGTGCCGGATTGGAGCGATGTGGATGACAGAATGGCGAAACGTCGTGTTCTCAAATGAGTGACGTTTCTGTTTATCCAGGACAATCGCCGCATACGTGTGTGGCGTCAACGTGGAGACAGATCTAATTCGGCAGTAACTGTGGAACGCCCCACCGCGCGACAACGTGGCATAATGGTTCGGGGCGCTATTGCCTACGATTCCAGGTCACCTCTAATTCGTATTCAAGGCACTATAACTGCCCAACGATACTTGGACAATGTACTTCGGCCGTTCGCAATCCCCTACCTTCAGGGGCTGCCTAATGCAATTTATCAGCAGGATAACACCCGACCACACAGTGCTCGCATCTTCCAACATGCTCTGCAAGGTATACAGATGCTTCCCTGGCCACCGTACTCTCCTGACCTGTCACCAATCGAACATGCGTGGGATGTGATTGGACGCCGTTTGCAGACTCTGCCCCTGCCTCGTTTAGAAGACGAACTGTGGCAAATGGTTGAACGGGAATAGAGAGCTATCCCTCAGGACACCATCCGCACTCTTATTGACTCTATACCTAGACGTGTTTCTTCGTGCATCGCTGTCCGCGGTGGTCCTACATCCCACTGAGCCGACGCCGTTCTCGCTCTGTGTTCTGACTATCATTTTGAAATAAAGACCACTTATTGCTGCTTGCTGTCTCTGTCTTTTTCCAAATTTCATCATTTTCTGACCACTACTTCTTGGTGTTGCATTTTCAATGTCGAGCAGTGTCTAAAGTGTCGACTGTCAGATTTAGTATGATTTTTGTAAAGATACAGGATTGTAATGTTCATATAATCAACTCATTATTCAAAGGTTTTTTTTCAACAAATTTAGACACCAAATTTCGCAAGGATATCTAATTGTCCATTTGTTTATCAGTGGTCTTTTATTGCTTACCCCTTAAATCAATAATGCTTATCTACATCTCCTTAGCGTCCACCGATGAGCTATAATGCTTACGTTGGGAAATTGTCATCTAGAGCATGACGTAAGATATCATAATGCCTTTAGACACAAGATTTATAGGAAATATACGTCAAATGATATGGCTTTAGATGGAATTTTAATTAACTATTCTGATTCCGAACTAAAGAGCGTAATCGGGTGGGTCCGGGAAGACTTTCTAAATTGTAATTAGCATCGATAATTTTCCTTGCAAAATCTAGATGCAGAGAGGTTCATAATATAAACGTACCAAGTCCTTCTTCATTCCCTTCCTTTCTGAGAATTACTTGTAAGAATTTCTTTTGAATGAGTAAGTTTATAATAGTAGGTCTTAAATAGAGAACAACTGCTGCATGTAACGGTATAAACAAACGAGTCATTATAAATTCTAAAATTCTTATATGTGATTTATGAATAGGAAGGTCTATTCTCCCTTTAGCACTCAACTTTGTTTTTTTTTTTTTTTTTACTTTACTAACGAAAATATTTAATCAAAGCCAGTTTCACAATATGGGGACTCTAATTTTAATATTTCAATGCAATGGAGCGCTGTATTAAAAGTATATTTCAAACAAGGATATTTCTTTTTCATTTGGAAGTCATGAACAAATTCTAGAAGTAAATTTTACTTACTATTACATTCCTCTTTCTGATGATACTTTGGCCGTGAAAAACCTTTTTTTAAAGTTCACTTTAATTTAAATCCTGTCTTGGTTGGTGTAATGGTTAGAGATTTGGCTGCCGTATCAATGGGCCCGATACGGCCCATTGATACGGCATAGAATGATACGAATGATAGAAAGCTGATGAACCTCGCCTTCTCTTGGTATCCAAGACTTCTCTGGAATGATCGAATCCCAGAGAAGGCTTGGATGTTTGTACGGACATAGTATCTTTGCGTCATGGAGGCACTTAAAATACATGAAACAAAAGTCCTCTCGGGTGGATTGGTTGTAAGGAGAGAAGAAATACATCACCCGGGAATACCATCCATCCCACTTCCTTCAAAATTAGGACGGAGCTGGACAAGGTTTCTCCGTGACCTATAAGATGCCAAGACCCTTGCCAATCCTGTTCTCCTTGCAGGCAAATTTTGTGGAATTTATCTGGTGTTACTATCAGACAAGTGAGATAGGTTGCGATAACAACAATTTAATCTTGTACTTTTTGCCCATTCTTACATTGAAAAATGAGCAACATTATATTTTCTTTCGTCATTTTATCGAGCTCTGTATATTGTTATTAAAAATCCAACGATGAATGCTCATGGAAACACGGAAGTTTGAGAAAAATAAGCGCTGTAAAATTTCATACGCTTAAGTTAGCACTGGAAAACACAATGATCTATTTGGATGCAGGAAAACATACATTTTCCCACTTGCACAAATTCATAAGATGAGCATTTAGAATTTTTTAACATAGTAAAATGAAGCCAGTTTTATTGTTTCGATTAGTCTAAATGTTCGACTGTCTTTTTTGCATTACAGTCGTCATCTTTGCAACTGCTGCTCTTGCTTTTAACAAAAAAAGATGAGGTTCACTCATCCTTCTGAAAAAGAGCTCCAACCCCTGTAACTTGCATATGGTTTAACAGAAGTTTCTTATCTATCTGCGTAGTAAATATACAAAAAATAAATGGTAACTGTAATATTTCTCAATGTGTTATCCAGATGTAAGAATTTCCTTAACACCGTGTATACACCTCTAGTGCCTCTTTTTTTTTCTTTTTTTTAAATATCAGTAAGTTTAAATGAATAAAACTATGGATAATTGACAATTTTATCTAAAACAGGCTAACTTAAACGGGAATTGTCAAATTCTTGTTGCCTCTTAAAATAAGTATGAACTAATTTTATTTAGAAAATCTTCCATAGAGCTGTCTTCTGCCTTGCAGTCTAAACTTAAGTACTTTCAATTAAATGCCTGTTCATCTATAAATGCTTCAGTGCTTTAAATTGGTGTTCTCAAAATGGGAAAGGTTTCCCTATTGAGGCTATTTTAATTATTCAGGGGGTATTAGAAATCAAGGGAATGACAGAGTCACTTATGTTTCAAAGCGCAAAGATTTAGCATACTCAAAGCAATTTTGTGAAAATATTATAATAGGATAATAGCTTCAACATATTACATGCAAAATAGCGTCAGGCTTTATTCTGACTCCACAAAAATAATCCACAACGTTACTCTTAATGGGGCTATTTTAGTGTTGCTTGCGAATTTTTGAGAAGATAAAAAAATCGCCTACAAATTGCTGAAATGTGGTAGTATTCGTTCTACTAAAAATGTTAATCCTAATAAAGATGTGCTCTTAACTTTTTACCAAGCTTATTCATTTCATTAATTAAGTATTCATATATTGTTATTACTAATAATCATAGTAATATTACTGTGTTATATTATGATTAGTCTATAACTTTTTGATACGCAATTTTTATTGCAAAGACATTAAAATATTTTGTAGTTTTTTTGCGCTTTGTTTGCTTAAGTAAATAAATAATAAAATAAAAATAAATAAATAAATTTATAATGAAAATAAATAAATAAGATTTAAATAAATCTTTTTAATACAAATAGCGAATTAATTAAATTTATTAATTGAGCCCAAGTATAGTATTTTATACCTAAATAATAAATTTAATTAGTATTAGTGGAAAATAGTATTTATATAATACAATAAAATATTCTATGTGCGTACATATGCGTTCATACACACGTATGAAAAGCATATGGGCCGTAGCAAGAAAAATTATTCAAACTGTAGGGTATAGTGACATAAGTAAATTTGTGAAATCTGATTTAAATAATGCATTCGTTGATTGTTTTCTTGCCTGTTAATAATTTATGTATATTCAAAATTTTCAGATAAACTGTTTTTAATTAAAAAACTTTAGAATAGTTTATCAGCTAATTTTGAATATATGTAGAAACGCAAGGGTTTTCAGTGGAAACGGAATTGTAATTGAGTCTGCTGTATCCTCTTTCTGATAACATTACATCGGGTTTAATTAAATTCCTCTTCTTTATTTATTTTTTCTGGTTTGGGTTTATATTTTCAGGTTTTTATAACTTTTAGTACATTCTTTAATTTAAATATTTCAATATAAAGGATATACTAAAAAATATAAAAACCTGAAAATATATTTTTTTTAATTTCACATTTCTTATTTCTTATTTTGTATATTTATAGGATATGTTGAAATTTATACGCATTGAATTTCACTTTTGGGGGTCTTTGTGTAAAATAGGTTTTAAATTTCTTACTTTTTGTCTTTACTAATCAATTTTCAGCAGCATATTGCGCGAAAAAACTTTCAATAATTATGTTTTTAAATAAAACATTTTGTGATA
>KK119748.1:162654-179156 GCA_000611955.2 Stegodyphus mimosarum | reverse complement strand
GAAAACGGATTATTTATCTATTTCTTGTATAGTAATATTCGTAATAATTTCTTTTTGATATTAATAATAATGTCAAAAACAAAATATTATGATAATATTTATTTTGATTAAGTTATTAATGTTGTATTTGAGCTTAGTTAAGAAATATTTTTACTGAATTATATTCCCAATTTTAGTTAAAATTTAAATATGTGTATTTTTGTTGTATCTTTTCGAAACGGGTGTATTGCATTCGCTTAATATGTAAAATCTTATAATCTCAAAAGACAGACGAGAAGACAGATAAGAATTTAGAACTGAAAAATTAATGAATATCTGCAGCTTTATTTTAATTAATAAATCAAGGCGACTCCTTTCACAAGTAATTAGATTCGAGTATTTGGGGTTTAGAAGATTGCATATACTCACCAATCAGTAACATAAAAGCTGTTTTCCGAAACCCTCAGAATTTGAATTGGGGAAATAATCCAAAAATATGAAATGGTACTTTCTCATGACTTAAAATAATACATGCGGATAAATGAAACAAAACTAATACTTATTATTACATAATATCACGGCAATATCTCACAGCATTGAGGAAGGGGATGTATCAGTCAAGGGGCAGGCTTTGTGTCCCAAAATTTAATATAACTTAATTTTACAGATTGATTTCTGTCTTGAAAAAGGAAGGGGTGAGAAGAACATTGACCTCATCGTCCCATTTAAGCTCAGAACTGTATCTTACGCTTCGAATTTCATGTTCCTAGACCGTCGATAACCTTTGCTTGAGTCCAGACCACGATCGGGCATTTGAAATGTTCTAGCGCGTGCTTTAAGGGAATTAAAACGCAGTTAAATTCGCCGCAGAAGTGTGCCAAACGAGTCATGATCGATGCTAATCGCATAAAATCTCATGAGGAGGAAGTTGCGTTGAGAAGGAGAATTTCCAGCAGAAATGGAACTTGGGACATGTAATAAGGTAAAAGTTATCGGTCAGAGCTGATATGCGATAAAAGTATTTTGTTTAGATTTATAGCTGAGGCGTACGTTTTACTGGAAAGTTTTAGATTTCCAGTAACTTCTTATCAAGCACAAAAGCTTGCGTGATTTTGCCACTAACCATTTCTTATCTTGTATTCATATGAGCTTACATGTATTTTACATTAGCAGTGAATGTATAATTATTTAATGTATTTTTCGATTACTCATGATAAATGGTTTTCTAATACTGTATTTCTTCTCTGTCATAATATTATTTTTTAGAAAGAGCTCTAAAATATTCGGATGTCAAAAAATTAATTAATTAATTAAATTTAATTTAATTAATAAACACAGACCATGTTGCTTAATAGAACATTCACGCAGGCAGATGGGCATTTGTAACATTTACCATAATTAATTAACAAGTTAACGACGTACAATTTTAATGAGACTACTAACATTATACTTCTTTTGGTAAAATTTCGCAGCATTAATAGTAATAATAATAATAATAATTCCAGAATATGACATATTTTCCTGCGAAGTTGAAGATTATTTTCTGTGCCATGATAGCATTAAAAAAACTCGTATTTTTAATCGTATTAAACTCGTATTTATCTTTTGGATCTATTGCTGAAAACGTCTATAGAAGAATGAATTATAATAATTCAAAACCACATATTGTACTAGTTTAAAATCCAAAAAGAAGTAATGATCGGCCTCTCCTTTTAAAAAATGACAAACTACAATAAGAAGAGGCTAATATTTGAAAAAAAATAAAAATTTTGCGGACAAAATCTAGCCATAAATGTGGAGCAGAAGATAAAATGAAGAGCTGTCTATTGTGTCCGAAATAAATCTATACATATCAACCGAATGAAACATTAAATTCAAATAAAATTCTCATAATGTTTCTTTTTGTTATTATATGTAGATAGGAGTCTACAATATTTTTTCTTTCTTCAGTCACAGAAGAAAAACGTTTTAGAATAGAATTTTGAATGCAAGATCTTGCCAAAAATAGGTGCGTTTGAGTGGGTTGACTATTTTCGCATTTGCATGCCGTTTTGCAACGAATGTGTTTCCGCATTACAGTGCTTTTGTACAACAACTCAAAAACTAATATTTCGATATCATTAATTAAACATAATTTTATGCTGGAAATAGAAATTAATTCCTTGTATTCCTATTATACAATCATTTATAAAAGATTTGAGTTATTGCGTTTCAAAACTGTTATTGTGTTCTTATTTATGTTTAGAAAACTATAAAGAATTATCGCAGTATCCCGTGCTTTGCTCTCGTAGTGTAAGTGTTTAGTATGTCCAGCTAACATTGAAAGATTCGCGATTAGAGTCCTGGTGAAGGAACATATAATTTATGGCGTCCCTGACATCTAAAAATCATATACTTTCTATCGTAGTGTCCTAACGATAGTTTCTGACCCCCTAAACTGAAACTCATGCCTTTTCCCAGTTATCTTTTAAGTGGAAGAATGTATATGGAATTATTACATTACCCCGTGTATATTCTTGTAGTTACCGCGTCCAGCTAGCGTTAGAAGATCTGTGGTTCGAATCCCAGTTAGAGCACAATTAATTTTTTACGTTTCCTCTGCTAAAAAGACTAGCATTCTTTGCGAAATAACTTCCTTTTTTAACATATAAGTAAGTATATTAGTGCTTCTATTTTCATAATATATTCAAAGTCCTACTACAGTTATGTGAAGCAATAGCTAAATACCAGTGACACATATGTGCTATTTATGTGATATAATGGTCGGTCAATGTGTACAATATAAGAGCCGGTCAATGTATAAAGTATGTTCAGTTTATGATATTTTATATTAACTGCCAATAACGGGGATTATGTGGTACAATAACTATTTCTTGCTTATTATACACGATTTATTATCTGCGGACTACGATTTGCTATGCATTTAATCTCTCTGTCATACGGCTGACTGTCAGGGATTTTCACATTTTAGCCCAACCAAAAGATGACTTATATATAAAAATTCTGAGTTGTTTTGTAGCATTCATTATTTTAATTAACCAAATTATTTTTAGTTTGAACTTTCCTATCGATATCTCAAAGTTTCAGTTGCTGCCCGAATTTAGCGCGAGTGAGATATTTATGCAAATCGCATATATCTGTTAGCAGTTAAAAGGCAGGAGTTAACGAGGGGAAAAACAGTGCCTTGGATTTATCGCCGTAAGGCTGTGCGCGCCAAGATTTCCTCTGTCTACTGAAAGTTCGCCTTTATAGGCATTTGAAATTACTAGTGTTTGCTAGTGAAATTCGCATTGTTGCATTTCACTAAGAGTAAGCTTCCCTCGCCGTCCTACGTAGAATTAAGTTAGGGAATTGAATTTGTTAACACACTTTATTTTAATATTATTTTAGTTCAGCCCAAGTAGTGGCTTACTCTCAATTTGAAGAGTTGTAAATATTTGAATTAAAGGGTCACTTTTAAACCCTCCTTCTGACTTTGTAGTTTCTGCAACACTAAAGGACATAGCCTAGATCTGCTCACTGTCCTCCACATAAGGTTTCACAGTTTATGCTCACGAAAAGAGTCAAGAGATTGAAGGAGAAACCTTACACTGGCGCCCGAACAACTAAAAGGATGGAAGGAAGTTGGAATATGCCTACTACATCCCAGAATACAGCTGCAATGCCTGATGGATTTGGATTCATAGTGGAAACCATCAGAGCAGCCATGAAGCCGGCAGTAGTTTTTGATGCCAGAGGACCTGTGAACACATTCCTGGAAAAGTTAGAAGCGCATTTTTTGCTGTATCCAGTTCCGGAACATCAGAAGGTCATATTAGCGACAGGAGCATTGAGGGGCCAAGCAGCGACCTGGTATAAGTGCATCGGAAAATGTCTGCTGGGAGAACCAGGAACGCCGACTTACACGTACGAGAATTTTAAACTAGCAATTTTGAGAGCGTTTCCTGTGGTTAAAGACCGTGCGAAACTCGAAGCTGAGTTGTTTAGCAAGTATCAACAGCGGGTGGATGAACTATCGGAATTTATTTTGAGAAAAATACAAGTCTTTAAATTATTGTATGGCACGAGGCCGGACCCGGAGATTATCCAGATAATCCTGCCCAGATTGTTACCATCTATACAAGATTTCATGGAGCTAAGAAATCCCGTGACGCTGGACAAGCTGTTTGAACTCGCCGTACAATTCGAGAGCCGGCGAGCGGCCGAAAATCAACGGAGACAATCGTATGAACAGCGGCTGCAGGGGAACCAGAATGCCGAAGGAAGAAACAGACGATGGCCGAGAACTACTGGTACCAGTCAAAATGCGAGCGGTCAACCGCGCCAAGTACAGCGCCAACAAAATAATTCCAACTACGGAAGAAAATCATTCTCCCCAGGCAGAAGCCAGCAACAGAAGAAAACACCCGCAAAGCATTTAAACTACTAAGGAATATTGCGGGGAAGGGGGTGCAATGTTCCGAGGAGAAGAAAAATCCCTCTGAAGTACAGCTAAATACGGTCATGGTGAGAAACATTGAATTACCGAGACTGCAGTTACTAATTAACAACGTACCCGCTACAGCTCTGTTGGATACCGGCGCTCAAGGAAGCTGTTTGGCAGAAGAATTTTTTAAGAAGCACTTTCGTAGATATCGTCTGCATAGCGTGGAAGGAATGAAGGTGGTAGCAGCCCAAGGAAAAACGTGTCAATGCATGGGAAAAATCGAGCTGTACATCAAAATCGGCGAAGAACAAAAAAAAATTATGTTTCTTGTAGTGAAGAACCTCCAAGCATCGGTTATTTTAGGAACAGATTTCTTTGCAGCTGTGGATGCGAAAATCGATTTTGAAAACTCCACCTTGCAAGTAACCATGGACCCAGTTAAAAAGAAATCAACACCTCCCCCTGAAGTGGATTTAAGCCATCTAACGCCCGAAGAACAGGACAAGTTTCGGGAATTGGTAAGTAATTTCGCTGATTTATTTGATGATATTCCAGGATTCACCCAGATCGTAGCACACGAAATTAAATTAACTACGGATGAACCTATACGTCAGCGTCCTTACAAGTACGACAAAGTTAAGGAGGAAATAATAAAATACCATATTGATGAAATGTTAAGAAACAAAATAATAACTCCTATTTCTAGTGCATATGCGAGTCCGGTTGTTTTATGTAAGAAAAATAATGATTTGCCGTTAACTGATCCATTAAGGTACAGGTTCGCTATTGACTACAGAAAGCTTAATAGTATAACAAAATTTCCAACTTACCCACTTCCGGTAATTGATGAAATTCTAAGAAGTATTAAATCAACAAAATACATAACCACGCTAGATTTGACATCCGGATATTTTCAGATAAGCATAAAGCCGGAAGATGTTCACAAAACAGCATTCATAACAAAATACGGTACATATGGCTTTTTGCGTATGCCTTTTGGATTGTCGGGAGCCCCGGCCACGTTTCAGAGGTGCATGGACAAAATTTTAAGGCCGGTAATAGGAAAAAGTACATTTATTTATCTTGACGATATAATTGTTACTTCAGAGTCGCTGGAAGAACATATTAAAGACCTTCGAGAAGTCTTTACTCTTTTGAAAGATGCAGGACTTAAAGTGAACATTAAGAAATGTAAATTCGCGGCAAAAGAACTCAAATATTTAGGGTACAAAATTTCTCAAAGGGGGATCGAAACAGATAAATCTAAAGTTATAGCAGTGAAAAATTACCCAATTCCGAATACAGCCAAAAAGTTAGCGACTTTCTTGGGTATGTGCTCATATTATAGAATTTTTATTAAAAATTTCGCAGAAATTGCTGAACCATTGTTAAAGTTGAGAAGGAAAAGAGTTCGTTTTGCGTGGTCTTCAGAAGCAAACGCCGCGTTTGAGAAGTTAAAAGAATCTTTAATTAATGCACCGGTTCTAAAGTTCCCAGAGAAAGACAAGGGTCTAGAAATTTATGCAGACGCATCAGATTACGCAATCGGAGCCGTGTTAACACAAAATAGAAAAGCGATTGCCTTTTTTAGTCGTACATTGAATGATACGCAAAGAAATTATTCGGCAACGGAGCGTGAAACTTTAGCAGTGCTCGCAGCTGTTCAAAAATTTTGTGTATATTTTGGGAGTTCTCCCGTAACAGTATATTCAGATCATGCGGCAGTTACCAGATTATTTTCAGGAAAGAATCTTTCGCCACGCTTAATTCGGTGGACCCTAAAGTTGCAAGAATTTAATCTCATTATCAAACACACACCGGGAAAAGACAATGTAGTGGCCGACGCATTATCTAGAATAAAGTTAGACGAGAACGGCGAGAAAGTAAAAATAGCGATGCTTCAGGCAAAGGTCATTGACTCTCGAGAGACTGTAATAGAAGAAATTGCTAGGGATCCCGAATTCGGAAATATTTATAATTATTTAAAAGACCCAGATAACTTCCAGCATATAGACATTAATGCAATACGAAGCAGAGCACAGAACTATGAAATCATTGATGGTCTCTTATTTTATACTAAAGTTACGAATCAAAATAGTGAATACAGACCAGTCATCCCGGCCAAATTAATTTTAAGTATCTTGCAAGAGCTCCACGATTCGCCTGTCTCGGGCCATTTTGGAATTAGAAAAACAATACAACGCGTACGCGAGGCGGTATATTTTCCGCAATTACAAAAGATAGTTAAAAATTACTGCCAGACTTGTCACACGTGTCAGATAAATAATGACGTAAATTTCCGCCCGGCCGGGTTATTAACTAGTATTGAGTCTAGGTTCCCCAATGAAATAATTGGTATTGACCTCTTAGGCCCCTACCCCAGGAGTCATGTAAATAAGGCACGATTTTTATTAGTCATTGTGGATCATTTCAGTAAATGGGTTGAGTTGATACCACTTAAGCGGGCTTCAGCAAAAGTCGTTGCAGATTCGTTTTTGAACAAATATATTTTAAGATATGGATGTCCAGCGAGGGTGATTAGCGATAATGGTCCCCAGTTTGTAAGCAGTACATTTAAAATGATGTGTGACAAGTTGGGCATTAAGCATATGAAAATGGTACCCTACCGCCCACAATCAAATATAGCGGAACGGGTAAATAAGAATATTGTAAAATTGATTAGAAATTATGTGCAAAAGCACCATTCTAACTGGGATGACTGCGTCGAAGAATTTGCATTCGCCCTCAGAACGGCTAAGCACGAGACAACGAAGAAATCCCCCGCCGAATTGTTTTTGGGCAGGAAGATAATGACCCCCTTAGATAAATTATTTTATGTGAAAGATAGAGCGCCGGAATTTCAAATGGGTGAAATAGAAAAAATGTTGAAGGAGGCAGAAAAGTGCTCCCGGGAAGCGCAAAAGAAACAAAAGATTTACTACGATTCAAAAAGAAGAACCGTAGAATATAAAGTGGGGGAGGAGGTGTTGAAACAAGCCCACGCACTTTCATGCGCAGCAAAAGATAAGGTCGCAAAATTTTGCCCAAGATGGCATGGTCCTTTTGAAATTACAAGAATAGTTGAATGCCGTGCATATTTAAAGAATGAGAAGGGCGAAGAGACTGTGGCAAATTTCGATCAAATCAAACATTATTATCGAAGAGCTAATAATAATATCTTAAAGGAATTTTTCCAGGGTCCAGCCTCACAGAATTTTTCTAAGATTCAAGAGCCCCAACCAGGTCCCTCAAAAACAAGAGAACCCAGTTTGAAAAGGAGGTTACCAGAAGAGAGGAAGCCGCAGCCAAAGAAAAGACCACCCCAAAAAGAAAAAAGGACAAACGCTAAGCAACAGTCTCAGCAACCAAAGCGTCTAAGGAAGGAACGTCCAAATGAAAACACTATGAAAGCTCCACCACTACGGAGGGAACAGAACGGCGAGAAGCGAGCCGCCGAAGGTGCCAACCCACAACGAAGGAGCCTACGAGTGCAGGAGAAGGAACGAGCCAGTCTGGAGAGGGAGCAAAGACTTCAGCACAAACGGAAAGCGCCACCCACCATTCGTCCCAACAAGGTGTTTCTGGAGGAAAGAAGATCGACCAAACGAAAGGCAGCCCCAGAGTTTCAATCTAGGAGTAACAAGCAAAGAATAGCCCAAGCCACAGTATATCCAACCTTTCAGGAATGGACAAAAAAACGCCTAAAAGACTGGCAGAAAGATAAGTAGATTCTTTATTTTCTTTTAAAATTCACACAGTTATGTTTCTGATTTAAGTGCAAGTTGCAGATTTAAAAGGGAAGTTACCCGAGTCAAAAGCCGGTTGCCGAAAGCGTAAAGGACACGCTTGAAGGAACAACTTAATTATGCAGCGGAAGAAATTCGAGAGTTCAGTTGAAAAACTGTGAGACTTCGTGAAATGTTCTTTGTAATCCAGAACATGGGATTCATCGATTTTAGTCAAAAGACTCTCTGTAAATAGGAAATTGAATTGTGTTAATTAAAAGCAACTAGTACGTAAGTTGTATAGCAAAACTGTTGTATTATATTTTTCTATGTATAAATAATGAATGCATTTAATGTAAAACTGTTTTCTATGTAATGCATGATTTGTTGTAAGCCTTAAGCACTGGTTTTGTTTATATCGAATATTTTGGAAAAGCGTAAAGGATACGCAAGTTAAAATTAAAATGTAATGTAAAAGCGTAAAGCGCGCTAAATTAGAAAGTGAATATATAAGTGTTATTTAACGCAATGAGCATTTAAAGAAAATTTGAATTGAAGATTGAAAGAATGAATTATATGTATGAAATGCAATTGAAATGTTTGAATGTTGTACGTAGTGTTCTCTGGTTTCACACAAAAGTTTAAAGTTCATTTCATGTTAGAACCTCAGGGCATTTCAGATTTGTTTTAGGGGAAGTCTGAGGTCTTGAAAGTCGAAGAATTAACCCCAATAGAATTGAAGTCAGGTGGTAGTTGTGAACACTGGACAAAGTAAAACTGCGTGTTTTTCACAAACACTACATTCGGCCAGAGAACAAGGGGGAAGTTTTAAAAATGAATGAGTGTAAAATGAATGCGTTTGGCGAAAAGCGCTAATAGAAATTAAAAAACGCGAATACCTAAAGCGCAAAAAAGTCATTACGGAAAGCATCAGAGGAAGGGAATGTTGTACTTTTCAGGTGAAATGTACTTATAACATGAAATTAAAATTTATTTCCTTCCAGATTGGAAGGAACCAGATAGAATCCAGCCAAATTCCTGATGGATCTTTTTGATGTGAAGACGGAAAAAGATATTCTATGTTAAAATATCTAAGACACAAACAGAGATTTAAACTAAATTTAAAACTTTCAATTGTAAAGGATGGCGAATAGGAAGGAAAATTTAGATTTAGAATTTAGCATCTTCACTAAAAGCCGATTTTAGGCTACTTAGTTTCAGACTACTAAATTCTGGGAGCAACTTTGTAGCATTCATTATTTTAATTAACCAAATTATTTTTAGTTTGAACTTTCCTATCGAATTCTCAAAGTTTCAGTTGCTGCCCGAATTTAGCGCGAGTGAGATATTTATGCAAATCGCATATATCTGTTAGCAGTTTAAAAGGCAAGAGTTAACGAGGGGAAAGACAGAGTCTTGGATTTATCGCCGTAAGGCTGTGCGCGCAAAGATTTCCTCTGTCTACTGAAAGTTCGCCTTCATAGGCAATTTGCAATTACCAGTGTTTGCTAGTGAAAATTCGCATTTATTGCATTTCACTAAGAGTTAAGCTTCCCTCGCCGTCCTATTTAGAATTTAGTTAGGTATTGAATTTGTTAACACACTTTAGTTTAATATTATTTTAGTTCAGCCCAAGTAGTGGCTTACTCTCAATTGGAAGAGTTGTAAATATTTGAATTAAAGGGTCACTTTTTAAACCCTCCTTCTGACTTTGTAGTTCTTCAACACTAAAGGACATAGCCTAGATCTGCTCACTGTCCTCCACATAAGGTTTCACAGTTTATGCTCACGAAAAGAGTCAAGAGATTGAAGGAAGAACCTTATAGTTTTATATAGTATCATGCACTGCTGAAATAAATTAAGAGAATTTTCATATTGTATCGAATTGCATGAAAAGAACTGAACTGAAGGAAAAACCACTGCTTCTAGATAAAACTGCAGATCTTGTACGGCATATACGTAAGCGTATACGTGTGTGTAAGCGGAGCTACTAGAAAAACAGGCTTTATAAGCGCTTGGAGGGTAAGACGAATTCTGTTCGTTAGCACACCTCGGCGAATTTCTTGGTGTTATCTTCCGACAATCGGTTAAATTAACATCGAAACAATAAAAATGAGTAACCACTAACGTTTAGATGATGGAATGAGGTGGCTAATTGTGGGGAAGCTAGAGGCAGGCCAGTCGCAAGTCTAGATATACAGAGAGTTTAATTTAACGCCCAGCGTCCTGTGTAACCTATGGAAAAAGTTCCACGATAGTGGATCCATTGAGAGAAAGCCTGGCAAGGTCGTTCAAGAGCCACGACAGCCAGAGAAGATCGCTATTTGTCCATTTTAGGGAGGCGTAACAGAGAGGCTACAGCTTCTCAGCTCTCTCGGGACCTCTAGGCAGTCACAGGAACCCATGTAACAAGCGTGACTGTTTCCAAAAGACTGAATGAGTGAGGGTTGTTTGCCAGAAGACCGGCTGTTTGCGTTCCGCTGACGTCTATGGACCAATTAGCATGGTGCAGACACCATAGTAATTGGAGTACGGAGCAATGGGCGACCGTTCTGCTCACCGATGAGTCCCGTTTTAGCTTAAACACTGATTCTCGCCGTACTTTCATATGGAGAGAGCCAGCAGAAATCAACAGTTATGGTGGTGGCGGTGTAATGGTCTGGGCAGACATCATGTTGGATGGCCGCACACTTGTCTACGTCTTTAACAGAGGCTCTGTGATTGGTGTGAGATATAGGGATGAGGTCTTGGGGCCCTATGTTCGCCTTTTCTGGGGTGTAGGGGGCTCCGAGTTCATCTTACAGGACGATAAAGCGAGGCTACATAAAGCTCTTCTGGTCGACGAATTTCTGGAGAGCGAGGATATTCGCCGGATGGATTGCCAGCAAGGTCTCCAGACCTGAACCATGTCTAGGACGCTCTGGGGAGATCAATTGCAACTCGCAATCCCCCTCCGAGAACCATCCAGGAACTGAAAACAGCATTGCTGAATGAGTGGGACCTATTGCCACAGGCACTGATAAACTGCCTTATTTCCAGTATGACATCCTACTGCGAGGCTTGTATGGCTGTAAGAGGGGACCATACCCCCTATTAACCCATTTCTTTTGTGTCTTCTGCAATTGCTGTTTCAAACCTTCAGACTTACATGAGTGTTACACACGAGCATGTGTGTGTGTATTATAACTGTTGAATGTTTATTTTGTTTGTATTATATCAACCTATGTTCACACCAAATTTTATTAAAATCTGTCCAGTATTTCTGGAGATCGTAGGATCAAATATGAAAATTCTCTTAATTTATTTCACCAGTGTATATAGTGTTAAGGATGATTGAATAAAAAAGCAGTGCTTTGATGTTTCTCTCATTGCTTGCATAGGCAATTACACTGAAGGGCCACTGAATTATGAATACCTTGTAGGGGTCCTCATTTTTATTCAGTTAACTTTAGTGTCGAGAAACCTAGTGAACTGCTAAGCAAATAATCTCTTAAGAAGAGAAACGTAAACTCAAGAAGGGTTAATTACCCTTTATTTGCTCAAAATAAGATTAACAGTCGGCCTCTTCCTTTGGGCGTGCAACAAAGCCTCCACTTGGGCTTGAACTCAAAATGTAAAAAATAAGAACTATCTAACGACTAACTAAAAAGATTTAGCGGAAGCTAACACAGTTCTAAACTAGTTGGCCCGTAATATTAAATTAGCGAGCGAACTATCAAAAAGCACGTTATACGGCCGAGCGTAATAAACAGCTTAGAGAGACGTAGCCCAAAGGCAAACGCTCGCTATTCAGAAATCCTGACTCTGTCTATCGGAGTATATCGAAGTCAGAAATTTGACTTAAATACTATTCTCCTTCCAATTCGCATGTAACGCGATTCTAAAAACTCATTCTGGTAGGATTGTAAGTTGAAGCTCGGTGAGACAGGAGAGATAAATTAACTTAAAATAACTGTTATAAAATTAAAATATACCTTATAATTGGATTAGTAACTGCTGATCAGTAATTAAGGATACCTGATTAGTAGTGACTAACTGCTCCTTTCACCTTGATAATGGCTGCCAGAGGTTGAGGCGTGGATTAACAAGTCTATGGAAATGCTAATGTAGTATGGCCTAAGTGTTCTATGATTCGCCATAAATGAATTAAGTAGTTAGAAGTAGATGATATGCTTGTGCACCTTTTCCCAAAAGTGTTCCAAAGTATCCCAAAGATGTTCAATAGTATTTAAGGAGCTTCCCGGTGGTCAGTTCAATATGGGGAATACAATGGAACGTTCTTTGAACGAGATGGTAGCCAGCCGGGATCTGCAACAGGAGAATTGTCCTGCTGGCATACTCCATTTCCATTCAGATGGCAAAAAAATTACCAAGGGGTTAGGCGTTCGCCAACAAATCTGCGGACTTAGCGATGCAGAAAGGATACTTGGCACAGGCAATAAAGATCCTAAACATTGCCTATAGATATTTGGGATACTCTAGACCATCACTGAGCTGCTGTGAACTTTTACAGTTCCAGCCTGGCACACTATGTCTATAACTTCCTGAGACTAGCACTATATTCTTAGCCTATCATGAACATGTTGCAATCAGAATCGAGATTAATCATTCCATGCTACTAACTTTAGTCGTCGATAAGCCTGTCACCGTGTTCTGTGGCTTATATAAGACTTTCAGAGCGGCGACGATCAGTAAAAAGTGATACATTGTGAGTCTTCACTGTAAAGGTCAGGAAAGAGCTGCGCAGTCCTTTGCTGATTCTTCGACTGAATCCCTTATTCAGTTCAGCAGTCTCCTGATCTAAGGTTTGGTGTGACTGGCTACGTACGATTTTGCTCAGTCTTTAAGGTCACGATAATTCAAGGCTACCTATCACTTGCAGTTTGTCCGATTACTTTTTTCTGCCTTCCTGTTTATTCTTGCTACACTTTTAACACTGTGGGACAAGAAAATGTTAAATCCCGAATTATTTCTAATGTCGAATGAACCATGCTTCGAACACATACTAATTGCCTTTGATCGAGAGAGTCTAAATCGCGGATATTACTCATCATGGTACTTTTAACAATTACTTAGATAAGACTACATTTCCACACTTGTACTTTTATGTGTGCTATATGTATATTTTTTAATTATATAGCTACAGTTAAAAAATTTTTATTTGAATTTTTGATCAAGTCGTATGATGTTCATTAATCCGGGCAAGCATATTTTGTCTAAGTTATTCTTAGTTATTAATCATTTTAGAAATAAAAGGCAGGTTTAAGCATCTTTGGAAAGTAGTTTTAAATCTCCATCTCTAAAGAAACTAAAAGGGTTAACTGATGACAACAAAGACAAAATATGAAACAAGTCACAAAAAATTGACTTTTTTTAAATTTTAATGATTTTTTTTGTACAAAGCAAACAAAACCAAATATTTTACAAGGAAGAAATAAAAATTTCTGCATAAAAACATACTGTTTTTATTTTCCAAAAAATTCTAAATTTTGGGACCGGTTTATTTTCCAAAAAATTCTAAATTTTGGACCGGATTGATTGATTTCTCATTAGATAAAATGAAAAAATATCTTTCGAGATACTGATCACGAACAAATATCGAAGTTCACAGTGTGAGGCTTGTTTTCATATCGAGGTACCACTATCTACGGAATCATTTAGATTTAATACTTGCAGCTACATTTCACAATTCAGGGATGGCTTGGATATACTTTGCAACTTATTAAACTGCATAAAATGCTTATTTCTTCAGTTTCATCGATCTTTGCAAATGGTATACTACGGATAACTAGTCAAGTTAGATTACATTATTTGAACAAACAGAATCCAACTTAACTAGTTATGATATACTGTATACTATACCTAGCTTAACCAGTTAACAAAACCCACAAGGATTTATCTGTAAAAAGGAAGAGATATTTTTCTGGAGGACTTTCTAAAGGAACCTGGCTCAACCGTCTTAACCACTCCAGGGATAACTGGAATCGTGGATGCTAACTCAGAGTACGTGGATGTCGATAAAACACTCCATTCAGTCAGTAGACGGTTCGAAGATACCATCACAACTAAAACAGCATCTATTAAGATATGATTTAAGATTTTAGAAAAGCAATATTTTTATTAAAATTTAATTCATTTTGCAACTAAAAGAGAAAGCTGTGCTTACTACAGAAGGTAAAACCTACAAATGGAGCATAGGCTTCCCACCTCCTTTTTTCTGTTTAAATGTCAATATGGGGATTACTTTTATTATTATGTTTGTTAAAATTAATCGCTTACTGTCTTTATTGCAAATCCTGAACACGAGATGGAAAGTAGAAAAGTCCTTTTCCCCAAAAAATTATTAAGTTCTTGTGATCAAAAAAAGTCCCCATAAATTATTAAATGACATTTTATGAAAACATCGAGCGTTTTTGTGTTTGAATTAGAGACATGATAAATGTTCGAAAACGTTTGTCCAAGAAATCCTAATAATTAAAGTTTTTTACTATATTTCTTCTAAGCGCATTTATAGCATCTATAAGAAAAACTCATCATAAAGTTTACTCTTTTACATCTTGAGTTTTACCACTAGGGAGCCCTAAAGGCAATTTCAGAATAAGAACAAAAAAGAGAGAAGGACGGAGCAAGATGAGAACGGAGAAATCAGCTGAATATTCTTTTGTCTTTAAAAACATTCACTGACTAAAAACTTATTCTTAGAGGATAGGGATGGGAGGAAAAGAATATTTTTTAATTTAATTTATTCCTCAGAGATTAAGATATTTAAATATTTAAGAACAACTTCGATATTTTTTTTTAAACTGGAGCCATGAAAGGATTATTTTCGATACAAGCCTGTTCTTGTAATTATTAAGTACTCTCTGTCCACATTAAAAAATCTCAGATTTCAGGCTTTAATTGTTATTTTACTTCAGATATCGAATATAACATATGTACTGATGGAATAGACAGAATACAAGTAGAATGGAAATGGACTGTGTATTTTTTATGCACTGAAGAAAGTTTTAATTGGCCCAAGTACTATTCAGCCTTAAATGTTTGAAACGTTCTGCACAATTCATAAATCTCTGTTGACATAAAGGGTTGGCAAGAAAGTAATTTCGTTCATTTAGTGTGAAAAAACTTTTGTTTTCCTATGCAATCAATGAAACGTCATTAATCAGTAAGCTGACAGTAAGACATTAAAGTTCAGCCTTATATAAATAATATAGCTTCCATTGTGTTTGATGATCTTTTGCATTCTTTCTGGTAACTTCATGATAACCAGCTCATAGAACTTCTGGTCTTTATCAACAAAAAACTCAAACAAATTAAATTTTAATTAAATTAGGAGAAATTAGGTCTTGGTAACAACAACGTTGTTATTGAAATTTTTACCGTTTAAGGAGTTTTGTAAACTTCAAAATAAATGATAATCCGATGGTGCAAGATCGGGACTATGAGAGATGCGACATCATTTCCCCACTAAGTTCCAGTAATTTCGTAGGTGTCGTTAAATATGTGAGAGGATTCGCACTGATGTCGTAGAACTCGATTCCTTTGCAATTTGCCAGTTCTGGCCTTTTCTCTTCGATTGGTTCTTACTATTTCGTAAGCTGTTGGCAGTAAACATCCAAGTTCATCATTTGATTACTTGGGAGTAGCTCAAATGCACCTTGGCAATCTTGGCAATCTCATCAAATTGACAGCATGATTTTTTCTGGTGCTTCTTAAGTCGGAGACATCTTACGTGATTTCTTACCTTTTTACAATCTCTTGCACTTATTTGATGATCCTATTCAATTATGACTTTGATTTATCAAATTCAGCTTCAGAAAGTCTGCCGGAACGTTGGTTATCTTTAAGTGAAAAATCTCTGGACTGAAAGTTTTTAAATCAATTCTGACACATGCGTTCTGTTAAGCAATCAACATCATAAACTTCATATATCTCTTTGTGAGACTTAGTCGTCTTCTTTCCTGTCTGAATGTAAAAAAGTAAAATACGTCGGAAATGTTTATTTTTGCACTCCATATTAAAACTGGCCGTAAACTAACAGTTGTAAACAAAAATACAAGGAATATGTTTCTGCAGCAATCTAAAAGTGTCAGCTGCCAAATCCCCCCAAAAAAGAATTGTTAATTGACGAAAGAATAACAAAACGAACATGGGCTATCTATTTGTGCGAACCGAAATTACTTTCTTGTCAAGCCAATAGTATGCGACCTACCATTTTTAATTAGTTAGTTATTTCTTAGATGGTGCCACTGAAATGCCATTTTGAAATACGAAAGTAAGTGCAAATACTTAAAAATACATAAATAAAAATTATTCCATTAATTTGTTGAATGAATTATTAATTTTTTAATTCTATTAAATTCTTTCAGCAG
>KK119748.1:135000-162639 GCA_000611955.2 Stegodyphus mimosarum | reverse complement strand
TGAGCCACAAAAGGATCTTTTTCATAAGTTCTTCATCCGCATGTATTCCAAACGTCGTACAACATTTATGATACTGCTAGATAATGAAGAAGGATTTGCTGCGTAGTGCTTCGTATGTTGGGTAGAATCTTTAGCTACAAAATCTACGAGTACGATTCGTTTGTTTAAGCAAGTGCAGTTCGTAGAATTGACAGTACGTGTTCGAAGATCCTCTTTTAATTGACCCAACCCCTTATAAGAAGACCATTCATCACTCATAGTAATTGAACCAGGTATTTTCCGCTGGATTATGGATAGTAACATTGCGGAGTCAGCTTCATAGCATAAAAAATTCAGTAGCTGGACGTTCGAACACATGATAAAAAGGCGGGAAAAAGAAATAATTAAAACAATAACCAATTTTTATTGGTACCATCAGAAAACTATCTAAAATCGGTGAACCGTAAACTACATCTAAATCTTATGAGACAACCTCAATCTTATATGAATGAGCTTGATGTTCGTAAGAAATTGAGTAATAAAGAGAAATGCTACTATCTAAGGTAAAGATCAGTAATTAAGTTAAGAAATAGGTGACAAATTATTTTAAAATGCTTGTTTATATGATTAAAGTAACCATAAAACTTTTTTGCTGTAAACAGACAAAATGAGTATGGTTTAAAAAATATTCTGTCTTATATAAATGCTTAGCATTTGAGAAATAAAAACATAAATCTCTCATCTTCAAGTATTGAAGAAGAAAGATGTTGCGCATTCCCTGCTTCCTTCCCTCAAAACCCATACACAATACAAAATTGGTCAATAAATAATTACCGACATATAAGGTCGATCAAGAAATAACTACCAATGTATGTAAGTCTCATCAAAAATGCATGCAAACATATGAGGTTGCCGACCAGCGGCCGAGCGATAAAAATCCCTGAACACTGGTAGTTCGGTCTGAGGTTCGAATCCCGCGAAATAGGTTGGCTGCATGGGTTTTTTCGAGGTTTTCCCATGTGTAAGGCGCTGATATGAGCTAGTTTCTTTCAGAAAGTCATCCACGAAAGCATCCCTTCCTTGTGGTGCCTTAGGGCAGAACACATAACCAATAACAAGCATATCATGTTAATCAACAAATAATCATCGATCTATAAGTTTGATCAATAAATAATCACGATACATAAAATTAATCAGTAAATAAAAAATCGCGGATATATAATGTTGATGCACAAGCATTCAGAAAGTATACGGCTGATCGATAAATAAATACCCACTTACTTAAGAAATTAATCAATAAATAATCAACGACAATTTATTGTTAGATTTTGCCTAATTTTAAATTTGATATTGCGGCTTTACATACAACATCGTGTTATATACGTACCATCATGATAGTTCTTTTTTGTAATATCATAATTCCATTTTTACTTAGTGAAAGGACCAATTTGCTGTGAAAAGGTTTTAGTGTTAACCCTTAACCTTCTATATTAAAAAGTCACAAAAATTGAATATTTCCAGAAATAGTGACTAAGAGTGAACTGTTTTAATTAGGATAGACTTTCCAGATACAAGTCACTGACCTCCTCATCCATCTTGTTCCATCATCAATTAATGCCGTTTCAACCCACTTGAAACAATAATAATAAACGAAAAAGTAATCATTTATCAATGACATGCCTTCAACAAGCAAAAAAAAAAAAAAAAAATGTGAGAAAACAACGAATTCGGAACCTTTTACTCTATTATAACACTTGTCAAGACAATGAAAGAAGATAAATCACAAAAGTTCCCAACAAACCAACAAATACCACCACTAATGTTTCTGCACGGCTGAAATCGGATTTCATTAGGAAAGACAAGCAAATAAGATAGAAGCTCTTATTCCCCATATAATCTGCGGTGAGCCGCACTGCTAAGCAGGGGATCCAAAGACAAGAACCCTCTGGGGGGAAAAGAGGCTATCTTACAGTTAGCCCTATTTGTGGGCGTGGAAGAACAAGGATGAGGGGCGTGAACAGGGCGCTTAACGGAAATTCTGAGAATTCCACTTGACACGCGATACCCAAAACATTCTTCAAAAAAGATAGAGGGGAGTGAGAGACGTCTCTTCTGCGAATGTGACGTGGGAAAAGGGTGTTACTGTCCTCCCCAAAATTTCTGATCTCCCAGTCGTCTCATGAGATTTCTTCAACTGAAAGCAGGTGCTTTCTTTCTTGCTTTAGTATAACAGTCTGATGAGCCAACCCATGTTTATATAGCATTCTTTCTTGTATGTTTTGCTTCCCACAGATCATATGTGGCGGCCAGTATCATTTTAGTCTTGCGAACATGAATTCCAGCTGTGAGACATGTCTTCAAAGCAGAAGTAAAAACTCGTATGGTATTTTTTCTGAAAGCTCGGATAGCTGAGAAAACATAGTTTTATGTTTCAGAAATTGTTGAATAACAATTTTCTTTGAAGAGGATGTTCGATATCATTTAAATATGAATACAATGGAGGCGTATTGAATACCTCAGGAATATTAAACAGGAACAAGAGCCGCACAATTTAGTCCATAGAATTTTCCTTGAATACGAGTCGAAATTTAATTTTGAGAGGCTTTTGAGAACAATACAGAGTTACTTTGCGTTGTGTTGAGATTTATAGTTTCCTCGGGTGTCAAACAGTATTCGGTACTAAAAACCTCATATATGTTTGCATTAAAAATCGTAGCTTATCTCCTCTAAAATCGGGGTGCATGTTAAAATCGATGTTATGCCAGACTCGGAGATTTTTTCGAAATAATAATTCGCACAAATTAACAATTTAAACAGAAATGCAATCGGAGCTCGCTATAACGATCACTCGTTATAGCGGCCATTCTATTATAACGAATTACAAGAAGCAAACTTTAAAGACTCTAACTGGCTAGGTTAGACAATTCGAATACCATAAAGCAACACGAGGGTGATCTGCCTAAGGGAAGCGATGTCTGCGTGGAAGACTTTCTAAGGAAAACTGCCTCGTATTCACGTTATAGATGCGAAAAACTTCGAAAAATCTCATGCAGCCATCCCGTTCACCTAAACTGGGTCGTCTAAAAAAACTGGGTCGAACTACCAGTATTCTGGGGTTTTAACTGCTCGGGCACTGGTGAGGCGAGTTCGAATCGATAAGACTGTACTAAATTCCTTTTCCTTGTAGTAAGCATTTATTATAACGTCCTTTTTTACAGAACGCAAGGTATGGTTATGACTGTCGAAAAGTGCACTAGGTAAAGCTAAGTAAAGAGGTATAAACAAGTTTACTTAAAATGTAAGGAATAAGGGGCAAATTTCTTTAAAATATTTTTGCGTAAAAGTCACCTTAAAGCTTTTTTTCGGGCAAGACAAGTACGCTATACAGAAGGATAGTTTCCGGAAAAAACATCGTGTATTATAGAAATACATACTTCGACCGCATAAATTGACGATGATTGTTACAATAATATTAGTCAGATGTATTATATAGTTTTATTTTACCTAAAATGAAAGTCATTTTTAATAATATTGATATTAATAAAGAAAAGCTTCAATCAACAGAGTGACAGAATCGAAGACATATGATATTAATATCTTATAACTAGCATTTAGAAAATATTTACTAAGCATATCACTTTGAGTTTTGAGCAGACAAGCTCAAACCTTTCAGCTTTTAAGTCTGTTAATGCGTGATGAGCATTTTACAGTTGAAATATTTTACTGCATGCAAAGTTAGATCTTATTTTTACAAAAGCGTCCTGGTTACAATGCCAAAATTGTTTTCATAAAATTCTCTGCCTTATTTTAATGAGTTTGTATTTGGAAGTATCTGTCTAGAGTCAGTCGTTGATGGAATAAATAACTTTTAAGCACCTTTATCGAACGCGTGTGAATGCGTTAAGTGTGCATGTCCTATGGAATATTCTCAAGAGAATTTTACTTCTCCTTATTTAATATAATTCTGGATTTTATCCCTAAATGTTATTGCCAAGGTAAAGTAATCGCCATTAAAATTGCTACTTTCGTAGATTAAATGGACCGCAGCTCAAAAGGTTTTATACTAAATGCTACGTTTGCTGAATGGTTTCTGTGGAGGAGAATAATGACTTGGTATATAGCTTTCTAAAATATCCTTAAAGTGGTCGGATCAATGACTTTTCTGAGATCCAAAATGTGGTCGTAAAAAAGACCGAATATATCGAACCATAAGCCATTGAAAAAAACTTAAATCTGCTTTTAAATATTTTTCTTGCAAGCTGGCAATTTATTTTTATATTCATATTCCAACGCAGACGATTTAATTCTATATATTGCTTCGCAGTTTGAAAGTTTTATTAAATGAATATTTCCTAAATAAAATATTTTCTGTTGTTTTAGAATATGAAATTCGCTGCTGTAGATATTTTATTCGAACACATTTAAAAACAGAAAAAACTTTTCTTTCTTTATCTCTTTTCCCGTCCCTAAGCTTGCTGTATAAATTATTTGCTTCAACTCAAAAATTAAAGGCCTAGTCTAGTTTATGTTTCTGTTGAGAATCAAGATGATTTCTCTTTAGGTTGTTTAATTAATTATGACAAAGCAATTAAGAATGTCACTCATTATTTTGAAAATCATCTACTATTCAGTACGACATTTTATTCCGTGCATCAATCACCGTTGTTTACAAGTATATATTTTACTTGCATGATATGCGTATGTTAGGAATAATTATTAAATGCAATCCAAAAAAATAAAAATTGATAAAAAAAATCTGAGAGCTTTCACATTTTATACTACACCAAAAGGAGCGTTTTTTTAACATTTTGTGTATTACCTTTATTTATTAAAAATCACATTCTTCGCACATAAACCTTAAAATTCAATTCAACAGCAATATCGCAAAATATTTAAAAAGAGCATATCTTTAGAATTTCTGATACACAGTCTCGCACGCTGGAAATATTTTTTTTTTCCCCGTACGGTGTTGTCATTGCTTACTTCGAAATCGTTGAGTTTCTTAATCAAAAACTCGTTAAAGTTTCAGAAAATGTGAAAAAGATAATAAAACAAATTCCAAGTTCAATAACCAAATGGAGGACTACGTTATTCAAAATTTGATGGCTCTAGGTACCGTTGTTTTTTACAATGCGAGAAACTTACCTGCATTCATTCAGATTCTTCATTATTTAATTTCTTTAAATATAATGCAGGGCTCTAATAAATTGGTGGCAGTTAGTGTGTTAAGTATGTATATTAATTTACTAATTAATTTTAATGTTTTGAGAGAAATGTACATTTATTTTTAATGCGGGTTGTAGGAAAAAATAAAAAACAATTTTTAATATTTTTTTAATGGATATCTTTCGTATGGAAGTGTTTAGTGTACTGGAGTTTCATTCAAAAATCTCAGCTGAGGTCAAAAGTTACGTGCATGTTTCTAAAAGCATAGAACAGTTAACTTTCTTTGCTTTTTTTTAATTTTAAGTATAACATGAAAAGTTATATTAAACAAATAATAATAAAAAAATAACATAACAGCATGATTAATACAATTATTTTTTATATTTGGAATTATGAATATTAATTAGTATTATTCACTTATTTAATTTTAAATTTATTCATTTTTAAGTTTATTAAATTTTATTTTGTAAATGCTCTCATGTACGTTAGGCAATAATGATTTTTTTAAATTATTAAACTCTGCAATTCTCCTTTTATATTTAATTGTTTAAATTAATAATTTTACTCATCATACATTTCCTTACATAAATTGAGAATTTTTAGTCAATTTTTTGCTACTGTAGTTTCGGGGGTCGGTTTATAAATGCATTTCTAAAATGGGTTCACAAATAATTCTATCCCAAAAGTGAAAATACACTAAATAATTTGAAACTGATACGTTTTTTATATTATTTAACTTTAATTAACAAAAATCATATTTCTCAATAGAATGATTAATTTCTTTAACGTATTTGGAATTTTCTAGCAACTCTCGGCAGAATGCCTGCGCTATAAGCAAGTACAAATGAATATCATCAACCTACATTTAACAATTAACATGGTTGTTATCCTCCTTGTAGATAACACCATCTACAGTTCCGTCCATAACAGCCACCGGAACATTTTTTGAACGGCCGTCTGTGGCCTGCTTTTGAATAGATGGCGATTAGGCATTTATTTTCAATTCGTCTGAAGGATCAAGGAAGATTTCCTGAGAAGTTCTTTGGTTTAACTACGTTAGATAACTGATTTTTCGAATTTTTTGGCAATATATAAAGCCTTGACAGAGAAATTTTAAATTCGGCTTATATGTAGATCCTCAGGATCTGGTTAAATATTTGGAGCAAGATCTTATTTCTGAGTTTATACACGGCTCATAATAGGAAATATACGTATTTTTTATATTTATTTATTGGTTCAAAAAATTGAAATTCTGTTGCTTTTAACACGAGGACTTAATAGTTTAAACATTGATTTAAGAGAAAACACAATGCATCTTCTGATACAGGGATAAAGTTTCCTTGAGTTCCAAGGTCCACCAGCGGCCGAGCGGTTAAGTCGCTAAACACTGGTAATTCAGCCTGGGTTCGAATGGGCTGGCTACATGGTTGTTTATCATGATTTTCCCAGTGTGTAACGCAGATACGAGCTAGTTTTCGTTAAAAATATCTCCACGATAGCATTATTTCCATAGGCAGGTACTCTCAATTTGTTTTGCCTCAGTCAATTAACCTAACCTAGCTAAACCTAAATCTCAGTTTCAAACAAAGCCAAGTCGAAAAAAAAATAAGAAGCACGGCCTTGTGCCTCAGAACATGAAACGCAATGCTGTTATAAGTCGATTAAAATAAATATTCTATTCAGATTCTCTTACAATATAAAATTCACCTGTCAGCTATCGAATTTTATTTATAAACGTTTTCTAAAAATTAAAACGCAACTTGAAATCCAGAATTTCGAAAGCGCTCGCGATGTATTAAAGCATATATCTCGCAAATATTTTCGATGTTATCCACGCTTCCTTGCACGAAATACGTATTTCTGCAACAAAGAGGCTGATAAAGAAATTGACTTTTTAAAATATTCCATATTATTCGGTTTGTGTAAAAAAAGAGAAAAAAATTCTCGTATGCCTTCTTCTCGTGCGGAAGTGTTTCCAGCCATTGCATACGAATCCAATTATAGGACCTGAACAAGAGGCAACAAATTCTCAGGGAGCAGCTGAAATCGTTGTTGGTGCATACCATGGAGAGAGTCACGCTTTTTGGACTTGCACGAGAATAACACACCTTAATTAGGAATCCATTTTTTTACCGAACACCTGGTGCGCTTTATAATCGCTGCTGGCGTCGCGAGAACTACATGGCCTATGAATCTTCCATTCGCAAAGCACGGCGGGTGAGCTACAGATACACGGGTCCTTTGGCCGTAACGATTGCAGTTGAGGTAAGATTGGCTTTTGCTCCGAGATGGACGAGCGACTCTGAGACGCGGATGGACGGAATATCGATGGGATTTCTCTTCCGTCCTCCACAACCCCTCCTCAGCCGGGAACGACGCCCCAACGTAAACATCTCGTACGTCTTGTCTTCTCATGTCTTAACGTTCTTTTTTTTTCTCTCTACCCCGGGCTCCCTGCCAATTAACGGAGCCGAGAGGTAAAATAATACGTTCTATCCAGAATGATCCCGTTTGTTCTTTCTCTCTTCTTGACATCAACTGGGCAACTGTTTTTGTTAGTTTCCAGAAAAATGGTTTTCACGGGACCATTAATGCCCCACCTCTTTGCTGATTGGAAGGAGTGGAAAGTTTGCTATATTTTACGGTTCTTGGGTATGCCAGCAAAGTAATCGGAAAGAATGTCGCTAAAAGTTTCGGCATTTAGGAAATAGTCGTGTTTAAGTACAAGTGGTAAAGATTTTCGTGCAATAAGTTGCAAATAATTTTGTAAACCGGATAAAGGCATTTTCGAACAAATTTCAAATTAATTTTATTCTATTTTTATTTTTATTTTATTGTTTATTTGTTATTTATTTGTTTGTTTACGATTTATTTATTTTGCTTGTTTTTATTTTTTATTTATTTTATACGTATTTATTATTTAATCCTCCCTTTTATTTAAACAAAGCTAATATTTTCCTGTTGGAAATCATATCATTTAAGTCACTGTTTCTCAGCTTGTTTTGTCCCATTGCCAGAAGACCCCCTGCCTTTCCAAAACTAGAAATATATATATATATTGAGATATATTGGGTCGGTGCATAAATACATTACCGTTCTGCATTGGGTTGGCAACACTGCGTTGTAAAGCTTTCGCTTTTCACTATTCATTTTTTTCCGCCAGTTTTCCATTCTTGCGATTTCATGTCTTTAACAGCTCATTCTGGCCATTTTCAAGGCTAACCAATATGGATTGTCAAGTAGAGAAAAATGAAGACATTTATCTCCCTTTTTGATTACTATCCTTTCCGGTCTTTCTCTAACAGCATTCATGAACAAGAATTTCGTGATGAAACTTCTCTTAGCAGCTGGCTAATAGATTCCTTAAACTCGAAACCACAACACTTCTACAGGAAGCGCATTGAACTCCTGCCTGAACACTGGGCAAGCGGTCATAGACTAAGATAGTGATTTCATTACTGGGTGAACGAGTGAGTGATTACTGAGGGTACCAATGTCTTGTTATTGTGTATTGTATTATTTTGTAGTGTATTATGGTGTACTTTATACTAATAAAATCATAGCATGGTAAAAATTGCAACCCAACGAAGAATGATTGGCACGAACTTATGCACTCTGTGATAATCACAAGAGAAAGAACTTAGCAGAGAGCACATCAGTTATTTTTCAAGCATGGTCGAAATGTTGTGCAGTAATATAGCTCAAACACAAATAAGATGCGTAGTAGGTGAATGGAAATTAACGATGCAGCTGCAATTAACTGTAGTCATCATTAAAATTAAATGTTCATTTCTGAACAGGACTTCAGTACCTTCCACTTCTCTGTAGCAATCTGGAGCAATCTTGCTTTTAAGCAAGAAGAAAGGAGATGAGGACTTTGGCGAACGCCGTTTCCTCCAGTCCGTGAGGCTTAGTAAGTTCTTCCACTTCTCGAAATTAGTGGAAGGTATATGAATTTCAGATATGGTTACAGTTACATATAGGGATAAATTACAGATATTCAATTATAATATCAATTGCAGTTACAAAGGGACCAGACCAAAATGTCGCCAAATGGCCGCCAAGGTTAGCGACTTTTGCCGATTTCGCACCAAATTTGGTGACAATATTTAGTTGCCCAAACCATCGCCATCTTGGCGATATCTCGCCAATTTAGCTAGACAGCCATTTATTCATTGTTAAATAGGCTTGCCCCTGTATTCTTATATTTCCAGCACAGCCTCGCCTCTTTTAAACATTTCTTGCTACACTTATACAAAAGGTAGTCCAATTTCACATATAATTTTAGTAAAATTATTTACATGTATACAAAATTCATATTTATATATATATAGTGTATGTATATTTTTGCATACGCATCTAATATGAGAAGTGAAATATATTTAGCACAATGGTTTTTAATTCTAAAAAAAATTTTATACGCAATTCTTCCATAAACCTATACATATTTTCGGCTCTCACTAAATTGGTCTCTTTCCCCCTACCGTTTTTGTTGTCTGAACACAAATAAAAACACATTATATGAGGAAAATATACATGTAATGCCGAAATAAAACATTTATAATCAAGGGGAAAAAATTGAACTAATTACAATCGAAGGAAATATTTAGAATAAAATAATAAGATAATAATAATAAAACGCTGTACTAATTACAATGTAAAGCTCAAATTTTTTATCGAAAAATTTGATTGTCAAATGTAAAAGCAAAATAAGGGCCAAGTTCGAATGCATACTTAAAATGAAAATATTTTTTGCTAAGGTAAAAGGAATGGAGTCTCAACAACAAATAGAAAATTTGTCAACTTTCTCAATAATTTTGCATACACATATATTTGTATACGTATATATATATATATATATATTTGTATGTATTCGCATATATTTTGTATATATGTACATATAATTTCACTAAAATTATTTACATATACACAAAATTCGTAACAATATACACACGCGAATTTTGTATATATGTAAATAAGTAATTTTAGTGAAATTATATGCGAATTGTAGTATCTCTAATATAACGTAATATAAAAGGCCTCAAGAGCGCGAAGCATCACTGGAAAAACAAAATTACAGAGCTAAAAACCATTTAAGACTGAGATAAATAGCTACGTCCCCAAATTGGCCAAGTCGGCGATTTTGCTGCCAAATTCGACGAGAAATCCCAAAAGTCGCCAAAACGGTGACATTTTGGTCCGATCCTTATGTAACTGCATGATTTGCATCCAATAAGCTAGTTTCTGGAATGCGTGAAAGTTAACAGGTAGTAATGTATGATTCATTTTCCTATTTTTCTTTGTATATGATAATACTATATTGCAAATTATTCGGTGGCTTCTCTTTCATTTTGATCAGAAATAAATTAAAACAAATCATAACTATAATGTCTTGAAACATTAACGAATGTTTTTATTTCTTTAAATTTATCCCAAAATCTTATTTTCGAGTAAATACGGTAGCTGAAATTAGAATAAAATGCGGTTATACGAGAAAGACACAAAAAGTATAACGGTATAAAGACTTAAAACCGCACTTTCCTCCAAATGAGAAAGAACGTTTTCGAAAGTTAAGAAAAGTGCAGAAATTACTTATAAATTCTTATTCGTTCTAAAGCTTAAGATTAAAGCAAATAAAAGAAGGAAGGCACTGCGGAAATAGCAGAGAGAAATTTCGTTCTATCTTTTAAGTTTATTTTTAAGGAAAATATTTACTTTTCTTCCTCCCTTCCAAACGCATTACTTTCCCCAGGTGAGGGAACGATCTCCTCCAGTACACAAAACTCAATTCTCCAGAGGAAGCGCCATTTTAAGAAACGAAACATGTTGAGGGCATTTTTTTCTTCTCCTTTCTGATAGTTTTCGATGAGGGTAAGAAACACTTAAATTTATCAAAAAGGGGAAAACTACCTTATTGGAACTAGAGAGAAGTCAGAAAATTTAATCGGAAAAATTACTTTGATCACGTACAAAGGCATTTAATAATAAATAGCAAAAACAAATTCTTCTGTTGTGGTTAGTGATTAAAGAAGAGACTCAACTCTCTCAGGACAATGAATGAACTGGATGAATCGTGTTCATTTTTTCCTCGTTACGATACTTTTAGGGTTAAGCAAAGAAGAAGATTTTTTTATTGACTTTATAGTTTAAAAATTCTAACGTGTACCCCACACGACTTCCTTGTACGGAATATTAAATTATACTCAATTTTCCTGCATTTCATTTAAACATACTGAATTAACAGTTAACGAATTTTGAATTAAATCTACTTCGTCGATAGTGCATAAACCACAATAGAATAAATGCAGTCTTTAAAGTTCACTATATTTATTTACCATAGCCACACTTCGGCGCTAGGTTCACTTACCAACGTTACATCTCAACCATTTTATAAGTCAGAGTGAGCAAAAATTATAGCGTCTGAAGAATTACCACAAGTTCTATTCAAATACTATGATAAATCTTAAACGATGTATAAAAGAAATTAAGCAAATAAAAAAGATGCAGTTTTTCGCAGATGATTCAGCGCCGCCTACCTAATGCGCGTGCGCTACTAATTAATTTAGTTCTCACTTCCGGTAAGGCAAAAATACATAAAAAGTAAAGTAGCTGCCCCTTCTCTGTTATCTAATTAACACTATAGCGACACTTGGCTTGATTCCATCGGAACAAGGGCCACCTGCGCCGAGCGGTAAAGTCGCTGAAAACTGTTAGTTCCGACCTAAATTCAATTCCAGGCTAACAGGCTGGCTACATGGGCGTTTTCATGATTGTTCATATGTGTAACGTATATACCAGTTTCCCTTAGAACGTCCTTCACGAAGGCTTCACTCCCCTTAGGCAGATAGTTCTAGTGTGCTTTGCCGTAATCTCAATAAACCATGTCAACGATCGTAACAAGGAATGAAGAATAGTGCTTTTACGTAATTACAAAGCCCGTGCAATCTTGCATTACGCATTAAAAGTAAAGAATCAACTAGGTTTCAGTCAAACGAAGGATTCACTTACGCGAAGGGATATTGGTTTTCAGCTTTTAATGAAGCTTGAAATGCCTGCGTCATCATAAGACTAATGTTAGCACCCCAAAGTATGGTTGCATCCTTGCTGAGGCAACCCGTCGTTCGATTTCTGCAAAAGCTGGAACCATCTGTATTTAGCTGGTGACATCCGACAGATATCAACTGGAGTCACTCTAATGACTTGTTTTACCTGTTATATAGCCTATACTTCGCACCAACCGACTGCACCCCTTTTATGGTCCCTGAGTTATATAACAGAGACAGGTTTTCGTCTATAAAGCAAAGGTAAGTGAGGAACTGGCAAAAGTTTCAACTTCAGAGGCAGCTTGATTCTACAGTGTTGGAATCCAAAACACACCTTATCATTAGCAGATAGTTGTCGATGATCATGATGCCTGTTTTTGACAATAATCAGCTCTTGTTTTTGTATAAAATTAAAGTTTATGATATGCTTTTAATGTGACCAGAACTTTCGCAGAAACATAGAGTATGAATTTCAGATGATCAGAAGTTTAAAATATCTGATATGCACTACACATGACTTCCTTATACACCTTATTAAGTTATACAAATCTCTGCTGCACTCCATTTAAAGTTATTTCCTCGAATTTCGTTAGCAATATATTTCTTATTCTGCCAATTCTGTTCTCATTTCGCGGCAAGGTAAAAATACGTAAAACCTCAACACATCTTCATTAAAAATTGTAAAATGCAGAAAACCTTAAAGCACCAAATACAGTTAAAAGCAATTTTTGCAATTAAGTTAAACGCCAAAACAAGCAATTCGGCCACGGGCGGGAAGACCAACTTTCCGGTGCACAAAACTGAAAGTTAAGTTTTGGCCCCAGTGGGCAATAAAGACCGAATTGGCGCACCAGCCAACTTAATTTACTATTCTCTTAAGAGTTTCAAATGCAAACAAATGGCAACCTCGTTAGGCCTAGCGCCACTTTTAAATTTTTGATAATTCTTAAACTATTGCATGCAAATTAATTAAAGGCATACAAACCATAACCGGAATATAAGAACAATATAATTCAACCGCTTTTAAAGCATTAAATGCATAATTTACCAACATATAAAAATAAAAATACTGAGCTCGCCGAACCGAATAACAGAGTGGGAATATATACATATACACACGTTTGATGCAGCCGATTGCAAAGAAAAACAGAGTTGTCCAGTTAGATGTTTTAGCAGTCTCATATACAAAATTTCAACGTTCTATAACTACTCAATTTATCAGTTATGCGAAATACATACATATGTAGGTACAAAAGCCACGAAAAAAAACTCTTCTTAATTCATTTTAAATCAATTTTGCAATCCGTTTTGGAAAAAGAAATCCATATTCTATTCGTATGTAGAGCTGTTATGCAAAAATTAATTCAAATGGATTCGAGAAAGGTCAGAATGGCTAGTTTCGTTGAAATATGATAGCCGAAATTTGTGATTACAATAATTCCTTTATTTCGTACAAGGAAATGAAATGTAGCTTTGATATTAAAAAAAAATTCATTTTAAAAAATGTTACACAATAATTTTATTTTAAGATCATTTATCCATTTTTAGCCGTATCTATCATATTTACTCATTTAGAATTATAAAAATTAATTGGCATCCTATATTTAGATGACGGATTTTCAAAATTAAGCAAAATTAAATATCAGATTCCTATTACTTCATTGAAAATCTCTCTGCAGAAACATCTAGCACTTAGTCACTTTGAATTCTCATCCACAGTTCAAAATAAATATTACCAATTTTCCCAAGAACCACATGTATTAAGAAAACATTTTATGCAGACATATTCCATTCATACGTAATGCTTGACAACTGAAGATGATTTTGTTATCCCCGTCGAGAATGCATTAAATATTAAAAGGAAAACGAATTTAAAGAAAGATTCTGCAAACAGAAACATTTCTTCTAGTTTTACTACCGCAAAATAAATAGCCCTGAAAATCTGAAGTGTCAGAAGTAGTCGCCATTTTTCAACGGTGGGGACGAAACTGTGGATTAATCTCACGTATTTATTTCATGCCTTTATATGGCTTGTTTCTTGTCGTTACAACTATCAGTAAGGATTAGCAAAGTTTCTGCAAAGAAAATGCGGAGAGTTTTCTAAAAGAATAGAGGCAAAACTTCAAAGCAACCGAAGAATTCTATAACTTATGCAGTTTCTTTTTAGAATGATACTACAGACATTTATTAAAATTATTAATTGGCTAAACTAAATTTTAGACTTAACGGCTATGTTATTAGTCCAAAGGGACTTTGTAACTATTGTTTTCGTTTTGGCATTTTGCGTTCATTCACTGTAAATGTCCGCATCACTTTTCAAACCGTTGCCACCAAATGTTATCGCCTTATGTTGTATTTAAAGAAATTAAATAATGAAGAATCTGCATAAATGTATGTGTTTAAACTCGAAAATTTAAAAGCGAGCAATGGCAACATTCTAACACTCTACGGGGGGGGGGAAACTTTTTATACCCTTACCCTTTTCAAAACGAGCAATGGCAACATTTTAACACTCTACGGGGGGTGGAAACCTTTTTATACCCTTACCCTTTTCAAAACGAGCAATGGCAACACTGTACGGGAAAAAAAAACAAAACATTTTTATCTCTAGCGCGCGAGATTGTGCATCGGAAATTCTAAAGATACGCTCATTTTAAAATTGTTTTGCAATATTGCTCTTGAAATTAATTTTATGGTTTAAGTGCGAAGAATATGATATTTAATAAAAAAAGGTAACGCACAAAACGTTAAAAAAACGTCCCTTTGGACTAATTTAAAATCTGAAACATTTCAGACTTTTTTTAAGAATGAAATGGAGATTTAAATAAATAAAATATAACTTAAACTTTTAAATCCCGCATTTTGTAAAGCAGTTGTAGAAAAATTAAATTTGAAAAATAAAGTAGTCTTACACGTGGTAGAATGCTGCAGTTTTCAACTGGTTGTTGTCAAAGTTTTGTGATGGATAGGTGAAAATCTCATATTTCAGTCAGTGGCAGATGTTACAGTCCTAATATTTCGGGGACTTAGCTAAAGACGCTTCTAAAGTTAAAATCAAATTTGCGAATAAATGTGAAATAAATCTTGTAAATATCGTGATTATTTCCGTAGCAATTTGGAATAGGCTTCTTCAATTTGAAATATGTGGTGCAAAAGAGATTTACGCGCAGTTTATAAGCAATTTAGCTTACAATTCAATAAAAATAAGCGGAATTTTTTTGCTGAGCTAAAAAATTTGTTTTAAGAATTTTCTAATGAAGTTTCTTTACAAAGAGAGCTATTAGACCCCCTTCGGAGCAGAAAACGTGAAAAATCATCTATACTTTCGACAGGATTTGAACCAGAGCACTTGAGATGCAATAATTACTCGTTACCGTGCAATTGCAAGGGGATTTTCAGCAAAATATGCGAAAAATATGATTCTCTATACCCAGAAAAGTAAATAATTTTCAGAGAAACCGTTTAAGTTGCAGAAAAAAATAAGAGAAAAACGGAAGGGCGTGTAACAGAAATCATGATTCGTATAAATAAAACATTTTACTATTAACATGAACAGGAATAGATTGGAAAAGAAATGAAAATAACGTATAAGACGTATAAGCGGTGTTTTTCTGTATTTTTCCTTGTAAATATCTCAAAGAAGATTTAAATTCACAAAACTTCTTTTTCTTGCATATTTTTATGCAATTCATCATACCCTAGTTCCTTTCTGAATGGCTGGTATTTTTAACGTTTCATGGATATGAGGCACTTAAAAAGGCCAGTCAGGCAAGTATTATAGAGCACGTAACCAGTCTAAAAGCAACCTGCGGAGCCAATAATAATAAAAACATGGTTGTAGAGTCATTAAGTTTTTTTTTATGCTGGAGACGTGAAAAATGTCCAGTGCCCTTGCAGGGACTGGAACCCTGGACGCGTCGAATATGCTTCCAATTACACCATGAAGGCATGCCGAAGAGGGAGAAAATACCTTGTACGGTATACAATTGTACTGAAGCAATACTCATTCTAATGTACTCTATAAACTACTTATGAAATATAATGTACTCTGTTTACTGTATAATATATAATGTACTCTGTATACTGCATAATATATAATGTACTCTATAAACCTACTCGTGAAATTCCTAAATTAAATAAAATTTTACCGATGCAGTTATATGTCTTCAATCCCCTTCCCCTACTTTCTTCCCCGGAAAATTTCCTGCAGACGGTCATGGTTATAGCAACTTGAAAAAAAAAAAAAGATGTGGAGTAATTACCGAGAGTCAAATCCGCATCGATCATGGAAGCAGTTGTTGAGCTATTAGTGCTCTATGGATCCGTTAGTTGAATAAAAACCATTTTCGAACATCTGCTTCTAATTCTTTCTGAGGATTTCCTTCCGACCTATGACCCCAGTCGCATGGCCCACCTGCCCCAATTATTATTTGCGTCAATAACTTAAATTAGTGATGTCGACGGACATATTAGCCAGACGATAGATAGATTCTTCGGAGTGCCGAGTCTGGGATCTCAGAGTGCAACGAGGTTCAGACTCCGTTCTTAAGTCACGATCTTGCCGTCACGAACAAAAGGGGACGGGCCAGACGAAGCAATTAATCTGCCGCGCGACCCCCTTTCCTGATGGAGGGGGTGAGAATACCCCGGGGAGGTTATGATTTCGACTTCCTCGGAGATCAGAAGAATGGAATTGAAGGTGGCGTTCCAGATTGATCGCCTAAGTAAGGGGAGATTCGGAATCCTGGAACGTCGGACCGGTCATGTCGCCATTGTGGACTGCCCGGATATGCAGAGTGAAGGCGTTAATTCCATTTAAAATACCGACATCTACATCCACGTCTAATGGGTGGTATTCACATGAGATCGTGAAGTCATTAAATTAGATTATACTACGGCCTTAGATAAGAGCTTATGAATTTATTATTAGCCTAAACATAAGTAATTTTTTACTTTTTATCATCGATCATTACCAGTGGAGAATGAATTTCAACCTGATCAGTCAAGTCATTGGTGTTACTTAACTTCACAGTTGGGAAAGAAGAGGCAACTTTATGTCTGTACGTATTTTTACAACTTATTTGTAAACAGAATTGTATTTGATATGCGTACTGCTATCGTAGGGTATAGCTTGGAAGTTATCTGTTATGCGAGCTCTTCTTTCTGAATGTATGTTCTTTTTGAAAAGGGGGAAAAAGTCTTCACATATGTAGGATCCTTTTTGAATGTATCAGTGTCCGATGATAGTTTGTCACCTTGCAGTTGTCAAGTAACACAAAGTTCCTTTGCCAGTAGTCGAAGCCAAGTTACTGCATTTTGCCCAACTTATATTTCTGTGAACTTCGGATTCTTTGCCATTTTAAAATGAATGGTTTACAAGGGTCAGAACGATGATTTAGTAGAATTGCTTATAAAACAAAAAATAATATAACTGTACATAATACATTTCCAAGCATTGTTTTTTGGTAATTTTACTTGTTTACTTATACAAATGATTTGTATATGAGACTTATTCACGAGTCTTACTTCAGATGTTTTCAGTGGAAGTTATGGATGAGTAGAAGTAGAAATGGTCCATACTTTCAGCTGCTATCCAAATGCAAGTTTTTGTACTTCATATTTTGACAGTTCTGCCAAGAAATAAACCAGTCTAAACTTGTGGTACTAGATGCTGATATTCGGTAATCATGTTATACGTGAAATCTTGTCTTTATTGCATACCGTCGGGATTGCATTTTTCACAGTCACGATCACCGAACACGATGTCAGGTGACACTTACTCACGAGACACTAAATATTCTTGAACAACTTCACAAGCATTTCTCAGCACTCTGCAGTGGAGTTTCGTGTGGGAGCAGAAGAGATTTTATAACACTCATTATGCTTCACAAAAAGAAAATTCAAAAATCAAACTAATACTGTGGTCGATCGTGATAGGAATAGTTTATACTTCAGACTGAAGCAGCCCTTACATGAGAACTCCAAAAAATTTACCCTCGGAATTTTTTTCTAGCTTTTAACACTGGTTTAATTACTTTCCGAAAAAGGGTAAAATAATAAGTCCTTTTGGAATTTTTAAAAATTTAAAACTGACAGAAATGGACAGAAAATAAACCGTGTAAAAGCCATATTAAAAGAAACATATTTTATGAGGAAACAGCGTTACAAATAAATGCTGCAGATAAAAGATAGTATTGCTTATCCAAAGAGAATCAAAATATGTCACTGCAGAAAAGAAAATAGAAAATGTATTACCAAATACATGCTTCCAAATTCGTGTTATAAAGAACGTCTAGATCAGTGAATATCCAACTTTTTATCAAATAAGCTGAATATAATGCCTCATATTATCGATGTCCAGACAGAAAAGAAACACGCAAAGTAAAACATAAAATCAACACAGCAACCTTGTGTTGGCGTAGATTTAGTCAAGAACTCTATCGATTTCGAGGGCAAATATATACAGGTTCCTCTTCATCAGGAGCTAAAAGTCTGAAAATTTCTTTCAAAGAGTAGATTTCTTTGTTCTTGATGAAGAAGGAGCTGTACCTTCTTGCCCTCGAAATCTCTAGAATTCTTGATGAAACCTACGCTCAATAAGAGGCTGTTACTTTGCTAATATTAATACAGATATGATGTATATTCTTTGGTATAAGCAATTTTAAAATGCTTATATAAGTATAACAAGGCAAAATATAGACAGAGTAAGTTCACGAATTTCATCGTAGCAAGGAACGCAAGACTTCATCTGCCACTGGAATGGACTTGAGCACAATATGGGTGACAGTATGACTTTGTTCAGCTCCGTTCCTCAGAGGACGGGTCCGAGGGTCTCCCACCCCTTATTTGCTAAGAATTAATACCATTTATTTCCTAATTTGAAATAACAGTCAGCTCTCACTTTCTGTGCTTCAGAAAAAACTTCAGACTGTGATTTTCAAAAATAAGCTTCCTCTCAAATTATTTTTTTGAACTATTTCACGTCCTCACAAAATCATACATATTCATTCATGCACGTGCATGAGACAAAATAAGCAACTGAATATTTTAAATTAAAACATAAAATGAAGAGAAATAAAAATAAAAAACTTAAAAGTTGTATTGAGACCATAAGTAAAATTTAAAAATAAATAAATGACATAGAAACTGAGTTTACGCTCGAAAAATTTAAATACAGTAGAACCCCGATTGTTCAAGGTAACTAAGATTACATCCATTTCGTATAAACGAGAACTGGATTAATAGAGACTAAAATACAAATCACATAAAAATGTTTTTTTACTCTAGGTTTCTGACTGTTTATTTGAAATTCTAAAGTAAGTGCAGAAGTATTCTTATTAACAATTTAACAAAATATGTTATTAGTCAAAAAAATCTCTTTGATTCATTTAAACAAATAATCCATACAAGATTTTATCCCGTGAGAAAAATTTTCGCGAAGAAACTGGAATAAACGATCTTCATAAAAACAGACACAAATTATGAAATTTTGTGAGAGTTTTGACAAGTATTTTTATGAGACATGTATAGCTGATGCTGTAGTTTTTGCGGAAGATGAAAACTAATTCACTCTTTAGTTAGAAGTCTAGCCTAGAAGATCGTTGCTTAGATGATGACTGGTGCGAAAATTACAACTGACATGATGGATAAAAAACTATTTTTATTTCGCACACGAATAATCATTCAGAAATACATTTTAGCTTAAAACTGGTACAACTCTATGTATGCCAAACGAGTGCCTCAATTTCCATATATCCAGTTTACAATTCAGACAAACTTGTAGACGTGGTTTATTCAAGCAGCAGGGGGAGGGCAGACGGGAAAACGTAATACTTATCGGTAACGTTTTAGAGTCAGTAGGTTTATTTTGAAGCAGGAGATGTGAAGAATCAGCAATGCCCTCGCCGGAACTCCAACCACGGACCTCTGGAATACATGCCCAGCGTGGTGACCACTACACCACGAAGACGGCGGGAGAAATACCTTTGTACACTTTCCCTTTTAAAGGGCAACTGATAATTAGGGGACCCAATTGCCCAATCACAGTGATGGAGAATCATCATCCACCATCTTTTTCAGTTCGGACGCCACAGTTTATTTTGAAGCAGGAGATGCGAAGAATGAGCAATGCCCTCGCCGGGATACGAACCACGGACCTCTGAAATACACGCCCAGCTTGCTGACCACTACACCACGAAGGCATGCAAAGAAGGCGGGCGAAATACCTTATAACGTTACGCCCCTATATTGCGAATTTCTCTATGTATCCGTCTCAATAAAAATTTTCCCCCTAAAGTAAGCTAAAAATGCGTCAAGTGAGATTTACAGAAGAGAAAATTTAATAAATGTGGAAGAGAGGAGAACATTTTCTCCTAAGTTTGAGAGATCAAACTAAAGTCCTAATGGACTGGAATATGAGACTAAAATCATAAATACAGATACATAAAAGGCAAACAGATAATTCAAATATAGACAGAAAAATAACTATATGCAATATATATAAGTACAAGAGCGCATGGGAAGAGTTTAGATTGAAAAATTTAAATCTCTTAGAAGACGTGCAGCATAAGGACGTAATTCTTTACCCTTTTGTAGAATTCCGTATTGAAACAAGTTAAAATTCATGAGAAGGTTTAAAAGTAGTAGCTCTATTTTGTAGAAATTTCTATTGAGTTTTTTGAGAAATTGAGATCAATACTTTCAATACTAATCTATACTATAGTATGCAATTTTTGATTGCGTACATATAGAAGTGTGCGTTAGTAAATGATGCGCAGATATTTATTTTGCCCTTGTTGGAGTCTGAGCGGGTCATTTTTAGTAAGAGTAGTCCAAGCCGGTGAAGTATGTGTAAGGGCTGGACGCACAATTAAGATATAAATAAGACCTTTCTTGTATTATTTAAGTCTAGTTTGGAATAATTGCCATTAATAGGAAAAAGGCAGTTGATGACTTTAGTTGTTTTATTCTTAACATTTTCGATGTGATATTTCCAGTTAAGTTTGCTATTGAAATTGATACCAAGCTACTTGTCTTTGGGAACTTTTGGAATAATTTCATCAAAAAGAGTCAGGTTTTTCTCAAGTTAAATATTCATGTACGTTTTGCGAGTAATTAGCAATTGGCATTTATGGGCATTGATGGATATTCTTCATTTTATGCCCCAGTCTTCAATTATTGGATTTGATTTTTGACATGATTTGCGTTTGCTGATTTGACTGCCAAGGCGGTATCATCGGCATAACAGCCCATAAAATAATATGTATATATTAGAAAACTATGTTAGCTTTTTTTGTTAATAGTTCTATATCTTTATCATCTGCGCATGATACTGCCAGCTTTTTTTATCAACAAACGATCCGTAAGAGAAGCAAACTGTTCGCATTGTTTTAAAAGTTAAAGGATTATGCTCAAGGCTTCAAAACGCCCAGCATGATCAATTTTCACATTGTCCGCTTTCGTTTCATCGCCAGTCACGTGATTTGTTTTATTATTGTTGTTAATATTATCTATTATTATATTTCTTCGGATTTACAGCCGTGAATGATTTCTTCGTCATTCAAAAATTTAGTTGGCTGTTTTCTGTGTTTATCCGTTTTGAAACTTGAGCTATTCTTGAGCCATGTCTTCGATCCTTGTCCTTCGAAACATGGCTACAAATTCATTGTCAGTTGGTGTCTGGCTATTAATGTTGCTTTCTTCTTTTCAAATTTCAGACAGAAATGAAAAAGAAGAACTTTAGCCACATATACTATATAACATCTTTTATCTTAATAAGTTTGTGTACTTCGCTTCTTAGTAAGTGTCATCTTCATGTTTTAGAATATGAGAAATTAATTTTCTCTATAATATGACTTCCTAGCTTCAGTTACACCACCTTGATTCCACCAGTTACCCAGCGCAGGTAACATTAGCAGCCAGAAAAATTAATTTTATTTCTTCTGACAGCAATATCTCTTCATCTAGACAGCATAGAGTATTTTCTATATCAGGAAGACTTCACTTCTTCAGATACTTCTTCACATCTGGAACAAACTCTGAGCAAAGTCATGTTTCAAAAATCTTTTTATTTGTAGACACGTTCGTTTGATTTGTGTAATTCATTTACAGAAAATAAGTAATACTGTTTTGGAATCCACTGACTTTAACAGATTTTCAGATTAAAAGTAGTTGCAGTTTATCACTAATATTAGTCTTGCAGTAAAACAAATACGAGACTCGATCCTTACTTTCCTTTGCATCCTTTCTTGGATTTTTACACACTTTCTAGAATGCGCTGGGGTCAACGTATTTCTCGATTAAAAGCAACTGGATTTTATCACTACTATTAATATTACTGTAAAACAAAAATGATGCTCAATCCTTACTTTTCTTTATATCTTTTCTTATAACCTCACATACTGTTCTGGAATACACTTGGGTTAACAGATTTCCCAATTAAGAGCAATTGCAGTTTACCGATACTACTTGTATTACTGTAAAATAAAAATGAGACCCGATGCTTACTTTATATACTGTTCTGAAATGCACTGGAGTTAACAGATTTCGCAATTAAAAGTAACTGCAGTTTTATCACTACCAGTATCATAACTGTAAAACAAAAGTGATACTCGATCCTTGATTTTTCTTTGTATCCTTTTTCTTGTAGTCTTATAATCTCACATGACACCGCAGGAAGGCCGTTAAAAACATATCATGTTTGAGAAAGACCCAAAATATTAACCGCTGATCTGAGACTTCTTGAATGTTACTTTCGTTATACTCTTTCTAATGTTGCCGCATTTTTCCAAAGTTATTTTAATTGATTATCAACTCGATTAACGGAGGCTCAATTTGTAAAAGTCCTACTGCACACTGAAATTTCGAATGTGAAATAAACTATAAGAACTAGCCTTAAAGATTCCAATTCAAAATATGTTGCCATAACTGGATTTAACAACTTAAACCAAGTAATATTTTGCGAAAGATATTTTACTCCGCCTACCTTACCAGAAGAATCCCATGAACAGCGAATAAACTTTCTATAAAAGACCGAATCCTGCGCAATGTCCGAAAAAAAATGAGTAATCCTTGCATCCACAGCAATACAATACTACACAGTATGATGGCATAACAATAAGTAAAGTGGGAAAAAAGACTGGCTAAAGAAAGGGCGAAAAAAAGCGCTGGAAAGGAAAAGAGACATGCTGCTAAGTTATTGTTAGTGGATTTCCAAGAGAATATTTTTGAAAGTATCAACCACATTCATCAGAATTCAGAATTAGACAGACATTCGGTAAAACATCAATCCTATTTCTAAATAAATCAGCAATCCTATTTGTTACTTAAAATAGATAGATATTAAACAATTTTAGCTCCAGCAGTTTTAAAAGTTACGAAAAAATAAACTTCTCAGACTGTTCAAAATATACAGAATATTATCTATTAAATGCAAAATGAAGTCGGAGCACAAAATTATTTGACAATTTTGTAAATGTGTTTTTCTATTAGAAGCTTTTCTGCTTTTTCGCCTCTCATTATGTTGGTCCTTTCTTATATTCTTATATACTGTTCATTACTTATACATTTCTTATGTGCCTTTGTGAATTCTTTTCTTCTTCTTCTCCTGCCACCAGAAATAGAAGGCAATTGAGCTTATTCTTCAGATGATGTAAAAGAAACATATGGAATTAATTTTAAATGGAATAAATTTTAGGCTTACAAACTATTTGAATAACAACAACTATCTGCATTATTGACATTTTCATACATTTCTCATTAGCAGCGTCTCTAAGTCATTGACGTCACTAAAAGCTTTATCATATTGGGTAACACTGGCAATTTTTTTTTAAAAAATAATTAAAAAAATCTGAAAGGTTTCAGATTTTAACGGTCGCCCAAAAGGGTTAATTAAGGTTCTTTTCGCTGTCGCTGAGCTCGCAATCTACCAATCAGCTGTTACACTCACTCCTACTAACCCCCCTTTTTTTTGTCTTTTTAGCTTTATTATTAGGTATCACTTTCCACGTACTTATGCGATATACAGTTCAACAGCAAAATTATAAAAATTTTAAAAGCAGCATAGCAGTATACGTTGATAATTCTCGACGCAGCGGTAAGTGTTGGCATACAATTTTCTTTCTTTTTTTTTTCCCCAGTTCATCATATCAATGTTCAGTTTTCTTACTAAGATGGCTTTACACAACTGTTTTTTGTCTTTTTATTATTAACGTTTTGTGTGATTACTTTATTTATTAAATATCATGTTCTTGGCTGTTACGCCACATAAAATTCTATTCAACAGCAAAATCATAAAATGCTTAAAAAGGAAATAAATACGATTACCTATATCTCTAGAATTTCCGATATCCAATCTCGTGAAGCTGGAGATAAAAGCGTTTTTTCGGTACAGTGACGCCACTGCTCGCTTTGAAATCTTTGAGTCTGTTAATCAAAAATTCATTAAAGTTTTACAAAGTAAGAAATGGGTCATAAAACAAATTTGAATTTCAAATTTGGGCGTCCGTGAGCCAAAGTTCGAGTTGTGGATTATGTTATTCAAAATTTGATAGCTCTAGATACCGTCGCTTCTTCACACTGCGAGGAACATGCATACTTTCTTGCGAATTTTTCATTGTTTAAGTTCTTTAAAAATAATATAGGTCGATAATATTTGGTAAGCAATTTGAAAAGGGATACGACATTTATAGTGAACCAACACAAAATCTCATTTCCAGAATTATAGCCATTTTGAGCTAATTAAATGGTGGTTAAAAATGGCGAATGACCGCTGACAACAAACAGTGAAGGTGACAGAGTGACTTCGGAGTAATTTCTTTGTCATCCGGAGAAAAAGGCGCCTCCTGTTTCCGACTTTGAGAAGCAACACTTCTTCATGATTGTGATAAAATGGTATCCGAGAAGTCAATGTTTGTTTTCCTGCCGTACAGCGTAACGGGAACCGAGCAGCCACATGCCGTTCCGGACAAATTGACTATAACTTGAAACTTATTATAGGCATTCGAATAGGGTTGAAAGAAGAACAGAGAAAATTCAATTTTCTCGTAAACTGAAATTTGACTGCGTTTATCAGACAATAAATACTTCACAATCCAGGTATAGTATTTCGATATAATACTGGCCCACACACATTCTTATAATTTCTTATGCTCTTTTATCTTCATAATTTTATTAAGACTCAAAAATATCATCTCAATATATAAGCCTCAAATATATCATCTCAAGCAATGCGAACTTATTACACCGTACATAATAAGTTCGTATTGTTTGAAAATTTGCGTATATCTTCCCTGTTGCAAAGAATTGAAAATGAATTATCTTATTGTTATAGCTATTGAAAAATAAAAGTGGAAGCTTCTTTTCATAGCTTAATTTTCTTACTGGCCTGCCATTTTTTGGTATGCGATTCCTATGCGGAATTTTTTTCTCGAAAACTCATATTTCAGAAAACTGCAAAAAAAATCTCCATTGCCTTTTCCTCCATTCACTTAATTTTTTTAACGGAATGCACGTTACTGTATATTTCTGTTCCAGTATTCAAGATACATGGTCTTCAGGATTCTAGACAGTTTTGGGATTCTCACAATCAGACCAATTGTGTGTAGTTGCCAAACGCACCCATTCTGTGCATGATCTTCTACTTCAGAGTTCGGTTTCTGATCTCTGTTGAGCATGCTACTGCATATTTCGATTCGAATATTCAAGACACTTGGTGGTTAGGATTCCAGATTCTTTTGGGATTCTCGCAGTCAGACGGATTGTGTGTAGCTTACATAAGCATCCATTCTGTGCATGATCTCCTACTACTTAGCTCGGTTCCTGGTCTCTGCTGAGCATGTTACTGTATATTTCGGTTCCAACATTTAAGATACTTGATGTGTAGGATTCTAGACTCTTTTGAAGTCCCCGCAGTAAGACCATTCCCATAGCAGACCCTTAGCTGGATTACATTTTGTTTGCATCAGCCTCACGTTTATGTCATATTAGCGGAAGTACTCGATGCCAGTTAAGTTAGATTGAGAGTAACAACAGAGAGAACGATACCGCCGTAATCCTTCTCTAATAACGATGCAAAAAATACGATTCATAGTCATACATTTTTCACTCTGATGCGATATCGAACCTACATAAAAATTTCGATAGATAAATAAACTAATTCTCTTTCATTATATCAACAACAACGGCACGCAGTTCTAAATGACTTTCATCTTTCAAATCAAATGGTCGTAAAAGCTCAAGTTCCATCCAGTATTTCACCTATATTCAATTTTATTCGATTAAATGTGGCAAAACGTTGATCATAATTGATCAGAAATAAATAACACCAGCAAACAAAAACACACAAACAGACATTCTTCTTTATATATATTGTTACGAAAAATTCGGCGGTTGCGCCTGTATGTAAGCTTTCCGGCATAGCACTAGGGTTGCCATAAAATAATGTATGGTAGGGTGCCAGATTGGCGACTTTATAGCCCATTTGGCGACCAAATTGGCGATATCCCATGGACCAATCGGGAAGCTTCTAGAATAACTTCCTGTCGAGATATTTCTCGAAACGTGTGGAACTTAAAGAAAAGCTATATAAACCCTTGCGTTTCTGAGAGCAGTTGTTGTGAAGCGTGTGATTAAGTGTGAGGTTGTGAGAATAGCTGCTCACTGCGAGTACTAAGCTACGCGAGAGTTCTGTGAACGGAAAGCGATCGAGATAGTGCTTTGCCGGGAAGCTATCTTTACAGTATAGCTTCACAGTGTATTGGTGATTGTTCCACGGTGTTTTATTAGAAGTTTAGTGTTGTCGTGAAGCTACCTTTACAGTTACAGCCTGAAGCTGTGTTGCTGATTGTTTCAGCGTATTTATTGTAGATTTTCGACGCTTTTAAAGGTAATTTTGGAACTGTGCTGTAAATAGTGATTCTTGTAAATAAATTGTGCTTTTTACTGTTCTGCATCGTGTTTTCATCGGATACTCTCAAATCCACGAACCCGTAAAACGCAACAATATAGATTTTGCAAAACGTACAAATTTTTGATTAGCAAACTTCTGCGATTTGAAAGTGAGCAGTAGCAACACTTTTCGAAATAAAGCATTTTTTATCTCCAACACGTGAGATTGTTGCCACTCGGAAAAATGAGTGCGAAAATGAGTGCTTTAGTGTTTTCACAGTTTTTAATTAATACCTCGGCTGATTAAAGTGCTACGAACATGGGAACAGTCGAAATGACTTCTCACGAATTTTTGGCATCGATAATAATGTATTTAATGTTTGGCAATGCTATTTTTATTTTATTGTAAAACTTTGAAATTTTTTATTAACAAACTCCAAGATTTCAAAACGAGCAGTGACAACACTTCTAAAAAAAGCAGATTTTTATTTCCAACGGGCGACATTGTTGCCACTCGGAGAAATGAGGACGAAAATTAGCGTTTCCAGAGTTTTCTTAATATCGC
>KK119748.1:98710-134625 GCA_000611955.2 Stegodyphus mimosarum | reverse complement strand
GTGACGATAGCTATAGTAGTGACTGAGATAATCACGAACAAACACACAAACGGACATTCTTTATATATATATATATATATATCTAGATTTCTAGTTAATTTCGCATTTGCATTGTGACAAATGCATTATACGTTTTAATTATGTCTTAGAGCTCTATTTAGCTCTATTATTGTCCAGTAAAAATAGAGCTCTATTTCTACTGGACAATAAAATTTCTTGCTACCATTGAATTATTGCTCGTAACTGCGCTTGTTATTTCTTCAATAAAATTATGTGATAACTTATTGAAGTGACGAATTTTGTTGGATATGTAAATCTTACGAATTGTACGGACTCTTTATTGTAAACAGTGACAAGCTGTGAATAGACCCTTTACATTTTTTATTTTCTTACCAAACAATATTTATTTTTTGTCCTGGAACATAGTATAGGACCAAACATCCTGAAACGGCATACATTTGAATTCGCACAGGGTTTCGATTTGCATTTTAAATCGTACCATCACTCCTAATAAACAATCTAGATAAATAGAAATATTTGAAGCTGCTAATTGTCATAAGTAAAATTATTCTGTTTTGTCGAAGCGAACTGTACACATTAGGATTTAAGAAGCGAACTGTACACATTAGGATACCGAATGGCTTTTTATTGCAGTCAAATATTCGAGTATTTGAACCATATTATGTGTCTTGCACCCCTGTAAACTAATATACCTCAAACATAACATATTCTAATATTGAGAGGTTTTGCAATTTCTAGTGCAGTTTCATAGTATATATATATATATATCAGAAATAATATATTCTTTCTTTTATTCAGAGATTTGCCATTTCTAACGCAATCGCGTAGTAACATAAGTCGTATGTAACGCAGTTAAAATAATATCAGTTTCGTGGAGACATCTCTCTCACCCTCGCCATATCCAACAGCTCAGGAGAAGACGTTGGGAGGATAAACCAAAACAAATGCTTTCCCTCCCTAAATCAAAACCAGAATTCCCTTTACATCTGAGTGGACCGCTCCACCTCTCGACGCATGCGCCAACGGCTGAGTAGTCGACAGAGGACGCTAGTAAATCCAGTTTATGCTCGTGAGAGCGTTCAGTTGGTTTGTGACAGCCAGTGCAGAGAGATCCTTGACTTGTCGCTTCTCTGTTTGTGGATTATCGGAATCGGTGGTTTCCGTCAACCCGGCGGTTACAGCACCCAAGACTGAATCTTCTCGGATTACTCACGCTTGCTCTTTATTGGTGAGTTTCTTATCATTTGATATGCAGACCCTCGTAGAAAAATGCTGTGGAAATTACAAAATAATTTTCGGAGTTTTACAGAAAAGGATTTTCAGAATTTACAGAAAAGGTGGGGTATGTAAAAAACTGATTTTGGGGAAAGATAGATGAGCTCTTCATGCTTTAATATGATTCAAAGCATGATTTTTCAGCCTCTTAAAAATAACTAATGCAATTTAGTAGATGAATTATGCATTTGCAATGTATTTCGAAATTCAGGAGCAATAGATTTTGTTGTTTTATGCGCAAGGAGGCACCAGGGATGTTGAAATATACTGACCCTTGAGTCTTGCTGATAAGCCGGTCTTGATGTATTCATAATCTATAAAATGTTTTCAATATTGTATCTTAATCGCATGCGAGTTTACAATTTATTGAGTAGAGTAGTTTCTCAACTTGAAGATAGTTTTTTTAGTTTTTCCAGAAAATTTCTTCGTTTTAATGTGCTCGTGCTTTAATATTTGTAGGATAGGAACAGACTTTTGGAGTTCAGAAAAGAAAAACTGTGTGTGAAAACATAGTGTGACGTAATTTTATTTGATAACGGGAATTATATCATAAGTAGAGTTACTAATGCACTACGAACTGTGATGCTTAGGCTGTCATAGAAAGGATTATCAAGGTGTAAAAGTTATTTTCTCGGAAAAAAATTAAAATTTTCTGAAGCAACAGAAAGAAAATTTCCTGGCAACATACATATGTAAAACGGGAATCTTTTACAAAATGCTGCGAAGTGAGTCAGCAAATGAGATGGATAGTACTTGCATAAAAATTCAGTTTTCATCGCAAAAGTCATTTTAGTATGTGTAATAGAGGTTAATTTAATGGATTTAGCGATGAAAACAAACTCGCAGAACGAACGTGCAGGTGCATTCTATTCTGAAAGAGCGGTCGTATTTAAAATATTCAAGCGTCAAATGAGTGACATGTTAAATTTTTGTGAATTAATAATCTTAGGAGTTTGGAGACTATAAAACGTGAATAAGACCCACGGAGTCTGATAAACAGAATTCTGTTATATTTATTCTTAGGACAATAGGTGAGGGAATTCATGCTCTAAGATGCCGCATCAGAGCGTTTGGTTGGTTATGTGCGAGATATTTAGCAGAAATTTTTATCATATATGTAATCTGTACCAGGAACTGAGCAAATTTTAACATGATAGTCATCTTCTGCTTTTTTATATGGAGACAATATCCACATGCCCGGAATGTGATTCTCTCTTTGTCATCCAAAACGATTCTTCTGTCATATTATAGACTTGGATCAGAGGATCAGGAAAAATCGTTTAGTGTAGCACTTGGAATGGCCATCTTAAGTAAATTTTCTTCCATGTGCTGACAGTCTATTCAGCAAGTTCTGCTTTTTAATTTCAAGCAGTGTAAAAGGCAAATTCAAAGATGTGTTTGATAATTCGATCCAGATTCTTGCCCCTTAGCTACAAAGTCCGAAAACTGTGGATGAATTTAATGCATGGTTGAAATGTGGAGGATGATTCATTGAATTAATCTCCCGTGGCTGAGCATCGTTTGGTGAAGTAGATTAATCACCGCATTTAGTTGATTTTGTCGTAACATTTCATCAGTCTGAAAAGTTTTAAGTTACTGAAAGTCATTGCGAAGAAGTCTTTTGCGCTGAATTCGAATTTATTCTGAAATTACATCACGTGCGATGTTAAATTAATTCCTTAAATCTCTCTTATGTTCTAATACAGCATCAAACTAAAATTACGATTTACTTATATGGTAGACGTTTCCCGCAAATAATGCAAAATTCTGCCAAATACTAAGTTATTACATACGTAGTGCAGTTTTGCGGAAATTCATCTTAATTTATTTATTCTTTTCAATGTGAAATTTAACAACATTTTAAATCTATGACGGACTTCTTTTCTGTGTTATGTGTTTGTAAGTTGTTTTAGAGTGAGTACTTTGATAGTTTAGATTATGAGTAATCGTCTTAAACTCTTGACTTTTAATGGACAATGAGTTCAGTGGATTTGATGTTCATATTTTTTTTTTCCTTTGGTGCCAACGGTACTCTTCACAATTCTCCACTCTATATAGCTCCAGATGTTCTGCACGCAAACGTAAAAGATTCAATTAGTATTTCTAATTTTGTTTTAATTTTAGGCGGCATTTACATTTAAAAATATATTTGAACTTATGCACCAGATTAGCTTATGGATTCGTTTAATTCATAGCTCTTGCGTGTAGATTTAATCGTGATGATGAATCGGTATGACTTTGGAGTCTCCATTTAAGTCTAACTATTTCACACTACTCATTATATTATATTTGACACTTCTATATTTAGTTGATTTAACTGTGGAACAGCATGTGTATATGCAATATCGTTATCTAGTATTGCTCTTTAAAGTTGGCGTATTATGGTTACGAAATGGACATATTATTATCCAAATGAAGTTCCTAATCTATGGCGTGTCCCAATCTGTTTTGCTGGGACAACCTTATGCTGCATGCTCATCTATCTTGCGTACATTTGGATGCATTCAATCAATACATGTTAATTAGGCTTATAAGTACCTGCTTAGTGTCGATCCAACAATTCTGTTCATCTACGTCATGTTTCCAACTATTCATTAGTAGTTCGGTACTTAGTGTTCTACATTAGTAGCAGCAAATGCGTCATCTCTACTCATTCAGATGTAATTTTGTTAAAAATAAATCATGTTTCATGTTCTGTTATAGTTTGCATTTCGTCTATTCTTTTTTTAATGAAAATGTTCTAATTTACGAACAAGCATGTTGTAATTTGTTGCTAGATTTTTCATCTCTGTATGGATCTGCTATTCATATTTTTATTTGGTCTTCTTTACCAAATAAAATTTACTTACTAGATTTAAATGTTATGACAAGACTGGATTTAAAGTTATGGCACGCTAATACGTAGTTTGATTGGGAAAATGTTTTATTTAAATTTGTAAATACTTTTTGAAATATCTACGAAAATTTCGTAGCATCTTGAGCTTTGAGAAACGTATTTTGAAAGATTTAAAAATTGCACTGAAGTTAATTTGATTGGATTCTACATGGCTTCACAAATAAGCAGATCATTTAATTTGTCTTCTTTGAAAGTGATTGTTTTTTCTTCGATTTGAGATCTTTAATATGAGAGCTGTTGATAGCGTGGTTTTTCAAAGATAGTTTGCATTAGAGTTTTAGTGAGATCATTTACATTAATGAAGTTCCTGCAACATTTTTTATTTATTAATTTACATTATAACTGCGCATACTCAAGGAATGATCTTAGAAATATATCATTTGCTTTTTTGCTGGCACAAAAAGCAACACTCATTCTTTGATGATCCTTTAAGCATGATGAAGTGTATATTGTTTGTAATACCTTGAAATGAATACAGTGTATATCAGTATACAGTGTATACTGACTGCTTAATCCGTGGAAGTGCATAGAGTTATTATTATTTTAATTAACCAGTTATTCTGATTTAGGCCTTTACTATATATAACTGCTCCTTTTCCGTTTCCTCACCAGAAATGTTAATTAGTTAGAGAGTATTTAAGTTGAGGTTTTGGATTGTAATAAGACAGAGCGTATTTTTGCCTCTGGAGGCAACGTTACTGTGTTTTACCGGTTCTGATAAGATTTCAATTCTGGTAAGAATCCATCCTGATAAGTTCTAATGAGATAGCAATTCTGATAAGTTCTGATAAGAATCCATTCTCATAAGGTCTTATAAGATTGTAATTCCTTTTTGATAAGTTATGATAAGATTGCAGTTACTTCAGCTTTGCGTTATTTCTGCCGACATTTAATTGTTACGCTGTTGAGAAGCTCTGAACAACATAGAATTTAAAATCTATTGTGTACTCTTTGACTACTGGGCGAAGTTTAAATTTGAATTTGATTGTTACTTTAAGTTACATCGCCACAAATAGTGGTTGATCATGTTAGCGTGAGAAGTACGTTTATGTTAAAGTTCTGGTGTAATAAAAAGGTTATTTTAACCTTCTCAAGTCTCTGTCGTTAACTTCAGACACAGCCATAATTCTTTCGAAGTCTGTTAAGTGTTTGATATTAGATTATGCTACCAAAGTAGGTCAAACTCAATAAGTATATTCGAGTTCCACATTCAGTTGACAAGTGGATCCAAAGAGTGTCATCAGTCATCAGACTGGATCACTGCAGGAAACCGCGAAGTCATCGGAACGCGAATCCAATATCTTTTCTTTTTTAAAAGCTTATATATGCTTTACTTTGCCTTGAAAATGTAAATAAAGGGCGATACAGTGTATCGTCTGAATGCTGCGGAAACTAGATCGAGTCTGTATGCACCCAAACATCCAATAATGTGAATAAGAGCTTATAGTTAAATCTTCAAAATTGGTCGAAGGAAAATATTTTGCATCAAACTGTTGGGTTTTGATTAGAAATGAAAAGAGTGTTAACGGCGAATTGTGGAAAAGCAACGAATATTGTATGTAAATTATACGTTATATCCATCTCATTTCTTTCAAAAGATGTCAGTTTTGCTCACCTGACGTTTCTAAAGTTGTTTCCGTAAGTTACTGCAACCGCATTGTATATTCGCGTTTTGCAGAAATTATAATCTTATGTTTCGACGTAGAATAAGGTTATGGATTATCGCAAACGTTTAGAAAATATTTATAACCTTCTGCGTTTCTGAAATATCCGCGAATTAAAATTAAACAATTGTATCTGTGTAGTATTCTGACTGAGTAACGGTTTTTCTTGCACAATTTTAAATGATTGCGTTTGTATTTCATTGCCTGGAAAGTGTTAATATATCAACCAATGAAAATAATGAACAGACAAAAATTGAATGTGTTCAGTATTTTCCACTCATATGAAAATATTTTTATAGCTGAATATCGTCTACGTTGAAAATTCTCTGCAAAATTCTTCCTATAAGACTTCTAAAGCTAGTGTAAATTCAGAACTCACGATATTAACAAAAGAATTTACCGTTGTTATATTGTTATATAATGTTTACCGTTGTTATAAGAAGTACGTTTGAGGTTCCTATTTAAAGTCGCCATCAGAGAGCGTGATAATATGGTGCATACTTATAGCGGCCTACGTTGATTCTTATGTAAAGTAGAGGAAATACTAGCTCAGTGTTACACTAAAGATTATCGTTTGTGTTTCATTAATTGTTAGTAATGCGGATATGTTCATCAACGTCTTCGGTTTTGTAGAGCATATTTTAAATAGTCTGTGTACATTTGTTATGGTAATGTCGTAGATGAGAGCTGAATTAATTATGAAGTTTAAAAAATATATATATTCTCTTTTGAACGTGGAATCTGAATTCCGTCTTCGAAATTGAGCTTTCCCTCGGTCGTTGCTTTTACGCATCAATCCTTTGAGCGATCCATTTGCGGGCATATTCATTTTTGTTAGAAAAGCAGATTTTCATTTTAAAATCTGGCAGATATTGAAACGAAATCGTTATTGCAGTGTTCAGCAAACAAGTTCTGAAACTGAGTCAAACGAAAAGTTTTTAAAAGCAAAAAACTATTTTATCGGTCTGTCTGCAATTTTCGATCAGAATATTTTATGAATTTTTTTCTTGTTTGAATTCGAATTCAGAATATCTCATCATGCTAGTAGTTAATTTAATCATTAAATTATATGGAATTACTATACATTTGCTAATCCATTTCTGCTTGTGTATAAAGATCTATTTAGTCATGCGATTATTAGGTAGCAAAGTTTCATTGAGTGTTAGCTATAATAAGGGCAGTAACTTTATTATGGTACGAATTTCAGCGATTAATTTAAAGAATTTGTTTTAGATTTCGCAAATATGGTATTTTTCTGCAAATATTGAATAAGTTTGGAATTTTTCCCATTATTTTTTATTTTCTGTATTATATATTACATTCTTTTTACGTGTAAATGAGTATTATTATGGCTAACGGTAATTTCCGCAGAGATAAACTGGAGTAATGCTTTTCCAAAATCTGAACCAGAACTATGAATTAACCTAAGTTTTGCTAGCTCTTCGTAGTATCAAAAAAACTTATTTTCGGCAGTTACACACAGCCGTTTTCCCATGCCTCTCAGCCCGACCAGTGTCCGAGCGGTTAAGACCGCTGGATACTGGTAGTTCGACGAGCTGCCTGCACGGTTTGTGTCGTGATTTTCCCCCTGTGTAATTTGAATACGAATCAGTTTCCCTTAGAAAGTCCTCTTCGAAAGCACCTTTTTCCTTAGGCAACTAGCTGTCGTGTTCTTTTCCCTATTTAAGTAACCTAATGTAACCGATACTTGTTAATGTCGATAAGCAATTTCAATGCTGTATAATTTTTTTTTTTTATGAAAGCATGAAGCTTAACGACCAATCAAATGGTAATCTTTATCTAAAATATCAATATTGAAAACGTTTCTAGAAATTTGATTAATTTATAATGTAAATTTCTTTTTAAAAAGTGTGTAATATAGTGTTTATTTAATTACGTATTGATTATTTGAGTCATAGCTTCGTTTCTAGAAGATATACGCCCCCGAAATATTAATATAAATCCTTAGCTTCGAAATTGTTTAGTGTAAATCCTGAGACGCGAAAGTTTCGCGAATTTTCATTTGCTTACTCTGCTTTTGTTTCACAAATTTTTAATTTTTTCGTACAGTAAAATTACTGTCGTAACTATTATTCATGACCTTAATGCAGATGTAAAAACAAAAATTCACTAGCAATTTCTTCCGTGATTTATGTGGTAATAAAATTTAAACTAAATGAGTGAAATGTTGATTACCTGTTACGCTAAATTTCCGATTAACTGGGATAATATCAGGAGTAGAAAGTCTGTAGTTTTAAAATAATAATAATAAATCTGAAAGGTTTCAGATTTTAAATTACGTCCAAAGGGACGTTTTGTATCTTACGTTTATTTATTAAATATCATGTTCTTCGCACTTAAACCACAAAATTCAGTTCAACAGCAATATTGCAAAATAATTTTGAAATGAATATAGCTTTAGAATTTCCGATACACAGTTCTGCGCGCTGGAGAAAAAAAAAAAATTCACCGTAGAGTGTTGCCATTGCTCGCTTTCAAATCGTTGAGTTTGTTCGTCAAAAATTCGTTAAAGGTTTACAAATTATGAAATAGATAATAAAACAAATTCCAAATTTGGGCTTCTAGATGCGCCTATTCAGGTGGAAACGTACGTTATTCAAAATTGAATGGTTTTAGGTACCGTTGCTTTATCACATTTGGAGAAGTATAGATATATTTATCCAGATTCTTCATTATTTAATTTCTTTAAATGTAATACAGGGCGACAAAATTTGATGGCAACAATTTGAAAAGTAATACAGCCGTTTATAGTGATTCAACGCAAAACCGCAATACGAAAACAATAGTCCTTCAGGGAAAAGCCCCTTTGGACGTAATTTAAAATTTGAGCGTTTGTTAAAGATTTTATGTATTACCTTTATTTATTAAATATTATATTCTTCGCACTTAAACCATAAAATTCGGTTCAAGAGAATTATCACAAAATAATTTTAAATTGAGCGTATCTTTAGAGTTCTTACGCGCTGGAGATAAAAATGTTTTTTCTGTACAACGTTGCCATTGCTTGGTTTGAAATCTTTGAGTTTGTTAATCAAAAATTCGTTAAAGTTTTACAGAATATGAAATCGATAATAAAACAAATTTCAAATTTGGACTTCCAGATGCCCATCTTCGTAGTAGGATTACGTCATTCAAAATTGGATGGTTCTATGTACCGTCTTTTTATCACAGTGCGAGAAATACATTTATACAGATTCTTAATTATTTAATTTTTTTAATATAATACAGGGCGATAATATTTAGTGGCAACAATTTGAAAAGTGAAACGGGCATTCAGAGTGAACCTACGCAAAATCGCAAAACGAAAATACCAGTGTTTTTAATCATTTTAACCCGGAGGATAAGTTTATTATTTGAGTATATTAAGTTTATTATTTACCCGGAGGATAAGTTTATACAGATTAAACTAGACTTCATAAAAAAAGAAAAAACACTTCAAAACAAAAAGATCAACGTTTTTGTTTATGCTCTTGCATTTCTATAGAATTCAACAGTAAACAGAAGATTAATTGTCTATGTGCTTAATTTATTTTTACTATTTAGCAGTTTACTGTTAACGGATGATTTAACAATGTTTAGGTATTCCAGATTGCTTGCAATTAAATTACGCATTGTTGTGGATAAAAGCTATTCACAAACACTGTGACAGCATCTGCTATTATCGCATTTACCTTTGGCGTTTTTCTCTCCTTTTTTATATTTCCTGTAGAAATTGTAGAAATTTTGTTTTAATCTAATGGTAATTCTTCTATCATTCTTCAATAAAACTTAGTTTTTTTTAGACAAGGTCGAGTTTTGGATGTTGAGCGTTGATATTTTTTATGCTTTTAATCGAACATGAATTTTTTGCGCTATGTGATGACAGATTATTTTGATGGAAATTCTGAAAATTTATTCATGCATAGTTTTCTTGAAATGATAATAAAGCACTTTTGTATTACATATTTAACATTTATATATAATTCAGCGTCTGGAGTTTTAGTTTATGGCGTTCGATGTCGGATTAGGACTTCAGTATATGTCATTCCATTCGAAGGCCGTATATTTAACATTCTGAAAAAAAAATCTAATCAAAATATCAAATAAAATACGTACTCACGCTAGTTTTTCATGTGAAAAACAGTAGAATATGTTCGATCGCATAGTTCTGAATAAAAAGAAAAGAAAAGACATAAGAAATTTTTAAAAAAGTAAAGTGCTGATGTGAATTTGAAGCAAAACGCTGAGGAAGAAATCTTCAATTTGCTAATGGATAAAATTTGTCTTCTATTTTAATGCATAAATACGCTATATTTTAAGGAAAAAAAAACACTTAGTATGCGTAATGAATATTTATGAAAATAAAAATTGAACTTTAATCGATTATCGGTAATTTGTCTCCTTCAGTAAACGATGACTGATAATCAATCATATTTATAATATTTCTTTTACCAATGCTGTCCAGATCTTTGAAAATATCGATTAGATCTTGATAGAAATGTGTTTTCAGGACATTTCTGAATTCTATTTGATGATTTTAGTGATGTATATGCAGCAATTTGGCAATGACATGTGAAAAAAAAATGATTTATTTTTAACATATAATACGTATATCTAACGGGACTGCGAAAATTTCGAAAATTTCTATTTAGTTCATATTTATTTCTTTTTAACGAAAGTTTAGATATTTTTATCTGATTTACCAGTGTTTAAAATTTTATGATAAAAAACACAATACTTACAGCACATTTGTAATTATGTTTTGGATCATTGCTTTCTTTTGTGAATTAATTTATTTCACTCAGGATCATCAATTTTCGATTGTCTAAAGCAATAACACGCTGTTACTTGTCCTCGGATTCAATGTGCTACATCCAAACACATTGATTGCATGGGATTTATTGCCCCCCCTCCATGCCTAAAGGCCCACCAGCCGCCGAATGGTAAAATCGCTGCGCACTGGTGTAGTTCCGACCTGGGTAAAATTTCAGGCGAACGGGTTGGCTGTATGGGCGTTTTCTTGGTTTTTCCCATGTGTAACGTGTATACGAGCCAGTTCCTTTAAAAAAATCTCCACGAAAGGCATCCCATCCTTTAAGCAGATAGCCTTAGTGTACTTTGCCATAACCAACTAAACCAAATCAAAGCATGTGTAAAGAAATAATACTCCCTTAGTTAGCCCAAGCGGGTACCACCGACACGGAAAGTGGTTAGTGATTCTGATTCCCGTACCGAAGGGCCCGGGTTCGAATCCTAGAAAAGGCAGAGATGTAAATTATCTGTCCTTTAATACGAGGCTGCGGTAGCCTTCATATTAGGTGCCTCCATAATAAAATGATCATCACTTCCGGTCTTAATAGTGGCCAAAGCGCATAACTGCTAGTGACCGCCAATGGAAATTAAAAAAGTTAGCCTGAACGCACACCGTAAGCAGATAGCCCTCGAGTGCATACTCCTGAATTTCTAGTGCTGCTGATTTTGAACTCAATACAGGGCCACGTGCAGTTTGCTATTAAAAAAAATAGCGTACGTTGCTTCATAAATTAAAAGATTTTTATAATACTTTTTATCTCTTTTGTTAGCCCAGAAGAGCTATTAATTTCGTTTTGACATTTTGCGTTGATTCACTTTTCAAACTGTTGCCACCAAATATTAGAGGCCTGTATTATATTTAAAGAAATTAAATAATGAAGAATCTGCATAAATATATGTACGTTTCTCGCATTGTGATAAAACAACGGTACCTAGAACTATCAAATTTTGAATAACTAATCCTCCACCGAATATGGGCAGCTGGAAGCCCAAATTTGGAATTTGTTTTATTATCTGTTTCATATTTTATAAAGCATTTATGAGTTTTTTTATTAAGAAACTCAACGATTTCAAAGTGACGAATGGCAACACTGTACAGCGGAAAAAAATCATCTCCAGCGAGCGAGATTGTCGGAAATTCTAAAGGTATGCTCCTTTTAAAATTATTTTCCGATATTGTTGAATTGAATTTTATGGTTTAAATGCGAAGAACATGATATGTAATAAATAAAGGTAACACATACAGCGTTAAAAAACGTCCCTTCGGGCGTAATGTAAAATCTGAAAGCTTTCAGATGTTTTTTAGTTTGATTTGTGTATTAATTTGAATTTATTTTTTGATTTCTTTTTTCTTCTGCTGCGATATTTGTCGATCGCATCCTCCCCCCCCCCCAATCTTATCAGTTTCATATATTCCTATAACTTGCTTGAAGGAAGAATCGCTGTTGAATCTGTTAAGGGTAATAAAATGAAGCGATTTGATAGAAGCGGAGAATTTTCAAATCAAAGAATCGAAAGTACCCGCAGAGAAAACGTAAGAGTTTGAAAGTTATTTGCCGCTAAAAACTTCCAGTAATTATTAAACTGAACTGCTTGACGTAATTACTCTAATTGTGACAGCCGTACGCGACATTCTATTGTGACGAAATAAATTCCTAACTGGAAATTTTTTTTAATACTGTGAGATAAAATCTGATAAATTATCCCTTTGTTAATTAACAACTGAAATGAAGCTAACAGATATGTCTGCTATGTTTTATATTGAATTTAAAATGATACTATGATAGAGTGTTGCTATTTCTGAATTAAAAATTACACGAGATGAATTTGTTAAACGCTGCAATCAAATATTTTGATTCTCTTGAGAATGGAACACTACATGTATTGATTAATCGCCCTACTCAACTGCTTTCTGAGCTATACAAAGCCGAGCCTAATTTCTTGTAATTTAGAGCTGACGAATTGCCTTATATTTGACCCAATAGAGAAAGCACTTTTTAAACAGAACAAGGTCTTGGGCAGAGCTTACTACGTCAACGAAAAATATTCATTTTGACCGTTATCGAATGCAGTTTAACGATGCTTTTTCGTGGCATCTATACGTAAATGCAAAATAAATGCCTTTTTTTCCAAAACGGGTTGCAAGAAAAGATTTTAAATGGATTCAGAAGAGACCTTTTTCGTGACGTCTGTACGTACGTACGTATGTTTATATCTACTATCGCGTATCACTCAAAAACGTGTAGCCTCAGAACGTTGAAATTTTGTATATAGGACTGCTATAATATGTAGCTGTGCACTTCCCCTTTTCGGTTGCAATCGGGTGCACCAAAATTACATGTATTTATATTACCCACTCTGTTACTTGGCTCCGTGAGCTCAATTTCTTTTACTCTTATATGTTGGTAAAGTACGCATTTTTTGCTTTAAAAATGATTGAATTATGTTGCTCTTATCTTCTGGTTAAGGTTTTTATGTCTTTAGTTAATCTGCATGCAATAGTTGTAGAATTATCAACAACTTAAAAGTTGTTTAATTGCGACTAAGCTAATTTTTTACCATAAATATTTGTTTACATTTGAAACTTAGCAGGATAGTGAATTAAGTCGGGTTTTGCACCTTCAGTGTCTTTTTGCCGAGTAGGACCAAAAGTAAACTTTTAGTTTTGTGCACCGAAAAATCTTCCTTCTTGCCGGCTAGCCCAATTGCTTTTTTGCGTAAGAACTCTTAATTTTAATTGTAAAAATTTTTTTTAAATTCTTTTAACTGTATTTGGTGTTTTATATTTTTCAATTTTTAATAAAGATATTTTGAGATTTTATGTATTTTTGCCTTGTCGCGTAGTGAGAACTGAATTAATTGAATGAGAATTCAGTCAGATTCGAAGAAATAAGTGTAAATGAAATGTGCGGGAAAAAATGCGTATAATTTAATATTCCGTACTAGGAAGTCATGGTGTATACATAAGTTTTTTTTAATGAATTAAAAACAGAATTAGGAAAGAATGAGGATCATTTGCTTACTAAAATCTGGGGCTTAAGCCTGTCTCTAAAGATCTTAGGCAATAGTTACGACCTGCTGACTGTAATATGAATTTTGTTGTCCAAAACCCATGGCCAAATAACAAATATAAAGAAGCACAGATATAAACAAATATAAAGAAGATTATAAATAAATATAAAGATAAAGAAGATATATAAATATAAAGAAGATTTATAAACAAATATAAAGAAGCACAGATTTAATCACGTCATTTCTCATTATATTGTATGCAATATGTATTAAGGTCAGCTAACAACAGCAGATGATGTTCCCCTAAACTGCATACGTTGTTGTTCAGCTGTGAAATCTAATAACAAAGAGAACAAGACCAAACTTACGTAATTTTTGGTTACCATTTCTTGGGATTCTTTCTCTTAAGGCTTTTGATAAAGACTCCCCTCCGCCTCGTGAAAGGACGAATTAGAAGACTATTTTAGGTCTTGCAGTCATTACATATTTACGCCGGCGATTCAGACGTTAGGGGAAATGAGATACGTGATTTGTCTGTTTATGTGGCGTTCAGAACTTCGGCCTTGCTGTTTAATCTCGCCACGGCCGAATGCAATGTCGTCCTCAGACGAGGCCCTAGGTCATAAAAGAAGATATAAATTCAGTGTCTGATGTAGCTGATGACTTTATTGCGATCCCATTGCACCATTTATTTTTCCGAAGTTTTTGTGAAGAAGCAAATGGCCGATTTTACGCCGTCAATATTTTGTTACAGTTTTGAGTTCGATTTTTCTTTTACTTGTCGCGTAACATCCAGCATTCCGTCTTTCTTGTATTTTGTTTGTTCGAGTGGCAACAAAAATAGTGTTGTAAATTCTTTTGACGACTAGAAATTCTCTTTCCGAAATGGCAATGCAAAATCGAACTGCAGATTATGCCATTCAGAGCAAGAAAGAATAAAAGAGATGAAATGCGACTATGTGTATTCCTTTTGCTGTTTACAAACTTGGAAAGTTAAGAAAACAAGGATAAAAGGATTATATTATGTTATAGTAACGGAAGAAGATAGTTTCATTTCTTAATACTGCATTACAGTAACATAAATATGGAGTGTTTTATATTTTCGATTGTCTAGTAACTTCAGAATGCTTGAAAGTATATTAAACTGCAGTGAAAATTCTCTGCCACTGATGTTCTGTCAAGTTTTCAGCCGCGTTAAATCCCTTATCCTGAGTTATTATCTGCAACGTAATTTTTCGTGCGTCGCACCATAAAGAATACAAGACTATTTTTTAGTTGTTAAACATACATTTGAAGCTACAAATTTTGTCACAATTTAATTAAATGTTTTTATCTAATTTTATTACTTTAGCGTACACGTATGAAATACATTTGCTCATTAACGTTGTATTCGACGTCGGAATATTTAGAAAATTTGAGTTATTAGCCCAAATGTTAGTCTTTTTTTAATCGGCCGGTGTAATTTATTTTATTCTTATATATTCTTATATATTCTGGTATTCACAATACAATGTTTTTGTTTGAAACACTGATTTAATTTACATAATTAAATGAACGTTTCTCCAAATTAAACTGTTAAAAAATACGCGTATGTTGTTAATAATAATTTTCTTTTAATTATAATATGGGTCATTTCCCATTCTTTTGTTTGTTAACTGCCCTAAGATTACTTATGATTTTGTGCTCACCGTGAATGTCGTCATCCCGATAATCTGAATGACTCAATCCACCCATTTGACTGAGTCGACTGCATGTATTGGGTTTCATTTCATACAGTTTGCTTGTTACGGTGTTTGTAATCGCAAAAAACTTCAGGGTATCATGTTTCATTCCAGAAACCATTTGGACGATTTTTTTGACAAACGTCTGTACATGCGTGTAGAATAAAGAACTGTTTTTTCCAAAAAGGATTTAAAATGAATTCAGAAGTAATTTTTTTCGTGACTTCTGTACTTTCACGTACGTATGTATAACTCAGAACCGATTATCCTATGACATCTAGTTGTGCACCTCCCTTTGGCAGTAGCAAGCCAAGGAAGGGGATGTATTCCCCTTACCCGGCCTTTATTTTCGCAATTGTTAGTCGTACTCATATATTTCCAATTACAAAAAAATACGGCTTCCATACGGCAAAAAGTGCCTGGGATATTCACTTTCAAAATTTGCAATTTTTATGTCATTTTCAACTTGCCTTGAAGGACCGGTTGATTAAGTTGAAATAATTCAACAAAATGAGTTTAAATGAAGCATAGCAAAAAATGTGTGCACTTGAATTGGCCGTGCAAAGAAGTCAATGTGGTGTTAACGCGAAGATACAATATTGATGAGGCGTTCTGTACTGTAGTGACGCATTTACCCGTGAATTTTAGAAATTTTCTTCTGCAATGTTTCGGAACGAATACAACTGAATCGTTTTAAATTTAGTAATATCTTTCATTTCAGGTATCAGTTATAAAGCACCAGCCAGCTGAGACGGTGTAGGAACAATAAAATTAATGAATCAGCAACTTCGTTAGTTCAATGGCCGCAGCATTTCTTGCAGGCCAGGAATTCCAGTCGATTCTTTACCAAAGCAAATTTTTACATTGGCGTCCGACTGAAATAGAAGCTATAGTGTGGTATCCGTTCTTTCATCGTTGATGAAACCAAGTGTGAAAAAGAATACAGCGACATCCGGCCTTCCTCGCAGAAGACCGAAAAAAATTGAATGGTCAACGGACTTCGAATTGGTGGTTGCCGTAGAGCTTGTTTACAAAGCAAGTTATCTTATATGCTGTGCTTTTGTTCAAAGAAAATTTTTACTGGTCATCAGTAGTTGCTAAACATTATTACATGGCGGAGGTATGTCCTAAATTTAAAGGCTTCAGGGCCCTTAATTCCATAATTATATAAAACTAGCGGAAGTACCCGATGCCAGTTAAGTTAAACTGAAAGTAATGTATCTAACAACACAGACAACTACCGCTATAATCCTTCTACGACGCAAATAACGACGCAAAAAATACGATTTATAGTCATACCTTTTTCAGTCTGATGCGATATGGAACTACAGAAAATTTCGATAGAAAAATGAACGAATTCTCTCTCGTTATATCAGCAACAATGGCCCACAGCTTTTAATGATTTTCGTCTTTCTAATCAAATGGCCGTAAAAGCTCAAGTTCCATCCGATATTTCACCTATATTCAATCTAAGTCGATTATATATGGCAAAAAATTTATCATAATTGATCAAAAGTCAGTAACGCGAACAAACGAACACACACACAAGCAGACATTCTTTCTTCGTGTATACAGATTTTGTAAAACTTGCAAATTTTTGATTAACAAGCTCTACCATTTGAAAAGCGAGCAACAGCAACACTTTTCGAAATAAAGCATTTTTATCTCAGCCGCTCCACACTGTTGCCACTCGGAAAAATGAGGGCGAAAATGAGCGCTTTCAGAGTTTTTAATTAATATTTCGGCTGATTAAAGTCTTACGAAGATGGGAATAGCCGAAATGGCTTCCCAAGAATTTTTGGATTCGGGATTAACATATTTAATATTTAGCAATGCTGTTTTTATTTAACAACTCTACGATTAGAAAGCAAGCAGTGGCAACAACTTTCGAAATAAAGCAGATTTTTATCTCCAGCTTGCGGAACTGTTGCCACTCGGAAAAAGAGAGCGAAAATTATCGTTTTTCCGAGTTTTTAATTCATATATCTGATTTTAGCTACTTTCTTTTTGGAAAAAAGTGGACATCGTACTTTTCCAGGCCGCAGAAAAGAATGGTAGAAAGTTTGGTGACGATAGCTATAGTAGTGACCGAGTTAATCGAGAACAAACACACACACAAACATTCTACTTTATATATAGAGAGATATAGATTTATTGGCCGTATTAGTGGTCTAATAATGCATATAAACTAATCGCTTTCATTTGCTATATTAGAGAATTAAAAGGAAATTAAGTAGAATTAAAAGCATTTTTAGGTTATTTCTTTAAGAGATTGCTTATCAGTCGGCGAGTCGAAAAATTTCAAGATCAAACCTTAATCTGAACAGGAGCTTTATAATAGAAGAAAATCTCATCAAAGCATTTTTTTATGTAAACCCGAGTAACATATACTATATGTGATCCGCAAAGTATTTCTCCATGTCTTTTTTATTTTTTAAAAACTGATGCATCAAATGTAATGGTTATCTTTCTGTAAGAGATAAGATGCCTGTTAAAGCATTTTCTAAAGGAAACAGGCTATGTTCACACTACGGAGAAAACTAAGACGCCCATGTAAACCTCCCGTTTGCTGGGATTCTAACCTGGATCAAACTCCCAAGGTTCTGCAGCTTTACTTCACCCTGCCACTAGTGAGCTATGTAGGGGGTTATGAACTATGCATAGCTGTGTAATAAATGATGTGATTTGAAAGCGTTATATGACTTTGGTAGAACAAAGAAACTTAAAAAAATTTTGCCGATGAATAAAAGTCAGCGTAAAAATAACTTAAAATTTTAATGAGTGAATGAAAGTCAATACAAAACAAAACGTCAAATATAAAGCAATTTAAAAATTTAAATCACTAATAAAAGCAACTTAATAAAACTTAAAATTAACTGGTTAATAAAACTCAGCGTAAAATCTTAAGCATGTCGCAGGAGGATATCTGTAAAATCATTGTAAATAATAGAACTATTATATTTTTCATTAATAATTTTTAGAATTGGAGTTATGTAAAAAATAACTCATGTTTCTTCGGTTATTTCAAACTAATGCATTTATGACATTGATTTTAATTTTTTAAAAAAAAAAGAAACTTGTATCCATTTAAAGGAAATGCATTGTTCCTTTTCCGTCAAATGCAAAAACCTTTCCTGCCGAAAAGAAATACCTTTTGACGAAAATACCACCAAAAGTGGCTGTCAATAATACAAATGGGAATCATATGCCTAATCTTTCCTCGCAATAACCGAGCAATTTTTTGAAGCGTAACGAGAATCTAAAAAATAACATAATGCAGCGTTTTGTGAGTGAGTAATGTGATGTTTGGGAAACGCCAGCGTTTCCCTTTCATTTTTTTCCCCACTTGTCAGCGTTTATGTCTCTAACGCAGAATTGTCCATTTGTGTCCATTTATCATTCCGGGGTGGAGAAGAAACAATCCACGAAGAAATAAAACTTTCAAGACCTTCTCTGGGATGTTTGTCTCGAACGGCTGCGCTGATCGATCGCGTGAATCCTTTATTAATATCTATCGTTCGTCTTACTGGGGACGAAAGGGTCGGTCACGGTCAGAACGTCGGGATCGGGCCGTCTGTCTTCCCGGAGCGCTCCGTCGCGGTCGTTAATGCAGCTCGTTTTTCAGTGTCTAATTCTCTCCCGGCTTCCAGTATCCCCTTCTTCCTCCCTTAGCTTTTCTGCGGTTAAATTATAATAAATTCCACTGTCAAATCCTGGATTTTGATTACGGAGTTGAAATTTGAGAATGCGTCCTATTTAGATATTAATATCGATGTTGATGTGGGATTATTTATCTTTCTATCAATTTATATTCATTTATAAATTTTTTTGGCTTTTAAATGGCACCTTATCTATAGTACTCACCTAATTTATGTGAATGTATCCTAAGTATTTGAATCGTCGTGAGTGTGAATTAATATTAAAATATTCCAATGCTTTGAATCGGTGTAAATATACAATAGTGTTAAAATATTCTAAATTTTTTAATCATTGTAAGTACAACGGAACTTTAAATATGTGGAATAGTTTTGACTTAAACGCTTGAGAATTTTAGACAAGTAGGATAATTAGGATTTGTCTGGACTTTTACGGATTATTTAGGCCAGATAAGTAATTTATTTGAGTGAGAAAATTTAAAATTTTCGTTTATCTCGTTTTATTTCGACAAAGATTACACAGTAAAATATAATTTTATATTTGTAAAAGAAATGCAAAATACACTTTCTTCGACAAACTGGAAAAAATGAAATTTTTCTTTTAATTTGGGAGATTTTGATTTTAAATAGCTAGCTCAAGACACCAGCCCATTTCTGTTTCAGTGAAAGTAAAGCAATGGATTAACTTGTCCTAAACATGTGCGCATTATCTTTTATTTTTTAACGTTCTAAAATTAAACGAATAAAATTATTTAATGTATTTATTTATTTATTTTAACGGAGAACGAAGCGCATGACCTATTTTTGTTTAGCTAAAGTAAAACAATTTTTCTGTTAATTGACGAATGATAATAAAATACGTACACTATACCAAAAAACCAAAAAATGTATACTATATGCTAAGTATATACTATATTTCACTTGGAAATGCGCAAGAAAACTAAAACTGCGCCTTGTATTACATCGAAAATAAATCGACACGAAAAGACTGAAAAATAGAGGTTGGACGAATTCTAAATTTTCTGCAGCTCGAATTTAAAAAGATTCTCAAAACTTTTAAATAAAAATAATAGGCAGGGAGGAAAACTTTTATTTCCTATGAAAAGTTTTTAAAGAAAGCAGAATTCAAAATCTACGTTTAAAGATAAACACATTAAGAATATAGTTTTAAAAAATACTTTTTTATTATCTAAAAAGATTCAAATGAAACTTAGTAAACCATGTACGTAATTAAAACTCTTGAATCTTGAGTTTTATTTTTGCAACGTAGTTTGACAAAATATGTTTGAGTGATAGTTCCGATTTTAGTTCCAATTCAAAATTCAGCAGCCATTGCGGGATATTTCAACTAGTAGACGATTAGACTGATATGCACTACTCTTTTTTTTATATTATTGCGTGAGTTGCAAAAAATATCCCAACATCCTGGACTTTCGCAGGTTATGTCTTGAATTACTGGGACGATTCGAGAATTAGTTCCGAGAATTTTCGAGAAAGTTCAGAACACTTATTGCTTAAGAACCGCGGCTGGATTGATATGCAGTACTCAGTTTTTTATATTACCGCGTGAGTTGCAAGAAATATTCGAGCATCCTGGGACTATCAATAGTAGGTTATATCCTGAATTATCGGGACAATTCGAGAATTAGTTCCGAGAATTTTCGAGAAAGCGCGGAGCACTTACTGCCTAAAAACTGCTGCTGGAAGGATGCGCACTGCTCAGTTTTTTTATGCCATCGCGTTAGTTGTAAGAAATATCTTAACACCCTGGACCTATCTGTTTTATGTTATATCCAAAATTATTGGGACGATTGAAGAAGTAGTTCTGATAATTTTCGAGAAAGCACGGTGCACCTATTGCTTAAAAACTGTGACAGATTTCGCTAAATGGCGTACTGAAACAATATGGCATTCATGATCGTCGTAAGAGGATGTAGGTAATCTGTGCACGTTTCAAAATAGCAACTTCTCTGACTCCAAAATTTTCGGTATCGTTGATAATAATTTTTGTCACATATGAGTTAAATACTGGATTCATTGAAGTATTTTTCTCCATTTCTGTAATTTTCCCTTAGCATTTTAGCGGATGGCCATGAAAAGTTTGTAAATATTCACGTCATTTTCACCTTCTTCGGGGCATTCTTAAGGCGAACTCACCTAAATTTTAAAATGAATTTGTTTACATAGAGGTCGTGTTCATCTTATTCATTCATTTGTTCGTGTTTTGGGGGTGCATGAGCTCTGATTGGAGAAGTAATAATAGTGAAGAGTCGCCAGAAGACAGAGATAGCTAACGCTTTTTAATGTTCTGAAGATCATTTAACGTGGCAAGACAGACTGAAAGTTATGAAGAGGATGACAAAGGTGACGATGGCGATGCCTTGCAAGCTGTAGCAGATGACACAGACAGCAGTTCCAGCTGAATTAAATGATTTAAGACTTACGGAGTAGTATTGGATAAAATAAGAGCGGGAGAGGATTAGAAATAATATCTTCTTATTAGACATTTTAATGTTAATATTAATATGTATTCTTGTTGTTGTGACTTATCTGACACTTGTCTGACCGTAACACCAGAACAAGTCCACAAAATTCATCTTGGCAAGGAGTGGAAGATTGCGCCGGTCATTGGCAAGAGCCTTGAGCACCATACAGGTGACAGTCATTATTTTCTCCTCTCGATTTTCGAATAATAAAATTAGTAAAAAAGAGGGCTATACGGGAGTAAGTATGGTATATTAATAATTTAAAGCGAAGTATAGCTTTATTTAGTTATCGCTTGTGAGAAAACTAATTGGGTGCCCTCCCCAAAGTCGCGTCCTAGGCGGCTACGGTGCTCATGCTTAGAGCCGATCCTAATCCTTTTTTCTTTCTTTCCCTCTTGACCGCTTTTACTGTACGTCAATGAAATAAAATATTCCTTAGTTTTGAGTTGAAACGTTTAGCATTTTTTTTTTAAAGTTAGGATTCGAAGCTATTCAGATAACGAGAAAAAAAGGGTGTAGAGACATTAGGTTATTTCAAAGCGGGATATATGAAAATTGTGCAACACCGTCCCCGGGGACTCGAACCTCGGACCTCTCGAGTATGCGCCGAGCGTGCTGACTATTTCACCACGAAGGCGTGCTAAGAAGGCAGGAAATTACCTTATATAATCCTCCTTTTAAAGGGCGGGAATTGGAGGACCCAATCACCAAATCCTGGTGGAGAATCATCATCCGTCACCTTTTTTAATTCGAGCGCCACTGTAGAGACATTACGTTATTTTGAAGAGGAAGACATGAAAAATGAATGCCTTCGCTGGGACTCGAATTCGGACCTCTCGAATACTCACCGAATGTGTTGACCATTACATCACGAAGGCATGCTAAGAATGAGGAGAAATTAATAAAAAGGTTCAAGAATAAAAACTTCTCTTTCATCACAAAGAAAGATTGCCACATTATATTTATTTATTAAAACAGCAGAACTTGCATCGAAGGTTCAGTATACCTCGGTTCACATCTCAAACTCCTCTCACTTACTCATAAACAAACAGAAAAAGCGCCCTCTATCGGCATTACAGTTAATGTTATGGGGAATTTATCAACAGAAATACCTTATAAGAGATGTTTCAATTTTCCAAATTTGTATATTCCCCCCCCCCTACGGTTCCTGAGATTTAAGAACTTTTACGTTCCATTCATAGAAAAAATACTTATTCTTGTATAACGTTACGAAAAAGTTGGGAAAAGGAAATATGATGTTAACTAGCACACATTTCATTAAATAATAGTTTTGGTTGTGCTGTATTGAAATAATTTTTGTTCTGTGGGAATAATTTTGGGTGTGTCATATGGAAAAGATTGAAAATAATAATAATTGATAATAGTTTACGAGTTGCGAATGTCTATAATTTGCATGCAGCTAAAACACCAAATAATTCAAATCTCAGAAGCTTTTACTTTAATACCATTACTGTCGATATTCTTTACGAAGAGGATGATAAGCACAAAACTAATTTGCTAATGAAACTGAACAACATAAGTATATAATTAAAAACGTATTGTAAGTTCAAAGCATTCCATTAAAAATGACATTAATGAAACTTTTTTTGTGACTAGTTAGGTAGGTGTCCCATGAATTGTAGCTGCAGTAATTTTTATTGAGGGATTTCCCGAGAAATCCGTTCAAGGTCTTCCTGCAGGAGGTAAAGATTGAGAAACGCTAGACAAGATGGATCCGATGTTATTAATTAAAAACTAATTTGTCCTATTTGAAAAATGGGATATGCGATAGCCATCTTTTTTTCAAGAAAAGGAAAATAAATGATCAGAAGACACGGACCAACTAACTCCGCGATCGTTAATTATTTGACTAATTTTTATATTCTTGCATTTGATTTTAATTGAGGTCTTATTTTTCTTTATTGGTGGCTTATTTTATTTCTTTTTTTTAAAAAAAGAATTTTCGTCTCGTCCTTCGGTAGAGGTGAACAGAAAAATAAATATGTTTTGCAGGTGTATTTGATGTAAAATGTAAAACCAAAGTTCCATTATTCTGATATTATTACTTTTAGATTTAGGATTTGTTTTATGAATGTTGTTTTTAAATTAAAAAAAATAATCATAATTTATAGATATTGATTTAGTGCGAGTGATGACTGAAGATATTTTGTATTTCCCGCCAGTCATTTGCTAAAAAATCGTTTTCAGTATTCTTCAGGAAAACTTTAATGAGTTGTAATAAACGATTGTTTTAATAACAAGTTCAGAGAATCAAAAATGTACTTAAACTTTAAAAACTGTAAAAATTTAAGTTTTATTTGAAATTTAATTATTTCGGCGATGATAGTTATTTATTATATTATATTATTATTAGTATTATTACTTATTCACTATACTGTATTATTTTATTATTCATTTATTTATTCATCTTTGTTTTTATGAGTATTATCTATTTTAGTTATGCATTTTATTTACATTATTTTAGTGATGATGTTATTATTTAATTATTTTAGTAGTTTATAAATAATCGATGCATTATTTTTTAAACCATAATACTTATTGATTTGAATACTCGTTAAATCCAAATTATTTATTTATTCTTAAATTTCGCCGCCCAGGCGGTATAGTGGTTAACGGACGTAAACCGCTGAGTTGGCTTCCGACCCAGGTATACTTGGTATATCCATGCAGAATTGGCTACCAACCATGAATTGGTTACCACCAAAGCTTATGAGGGAGTTAACCACTAGCTGCCAGGCCGGCAGAGCAGACGACATTTATTAAATGCAAAAAAGAAATATACATGTGCATACAAGGCACTTGAAGAACGGTATAGTCAAAATATATATATATATATACGTATAAATATCAATTCAGATACAGATATATACGCACATATATATATATATTCCGAAGCAAATAAAAGTATATATACTCTCATGCATATTCATATATACATCTATACATATACTTTATCATGATAGTTAAACTTTACATGAAGCATACTATCCTTAGTAAAGGTTAGATACTATATAAAAACAGATCTTAACATACACAGATACAGTACAGCATTCAGATATAGTACAAAATTTGTGTATGAAAACCTGGCTCTGTATAAATACAAAATTACATATTGAACTGATATATTCAATACTCTGTTGCTGACATACTGATTTAGCGTATATAGTTCTAACGTACACACTGCTATGCTTTGCAGAATGGTTTATATTCGAGCGTCAGAAGAATAATTTCTAACACAGTAGTCAATTATTGTTTTCAGTTTCCGCTGGGCAACTCTGTTACTTTGTAGATTCTGGAACCATGGCTGCTTGAGGCTGTTAAGCGCTGTGTGCGGGAAGGAGAACACAAAATGGTCTGAATGACACTCCTCCCCATATTCAAAGTTGCTATCCTCTCTTAAGCCAAAGCGGCAGAGGTATGAAGGAAAGAGTCCATAGCGAAGGGCCCGGGTTCGAATCACGGAGAAGGCATGGATGTAAAATTGTCTGTCCCTTCATGGGAGGTAGCGGTGTCCGCCCATTATGTGCCTTCACAATAAAGTGACCACCACTTCTGGCCTTATTAGTGGCCAATGCCGTTATAGGCAATGCCACTGGAAAAAAAAAATAAATAAATAAAATCTTAAATTTGAGGAAGCTTAGCTTAAAAGGTATCGTAAGAAGCTTGTTCTAAAGTTTTACGTACGATTCAATTCGAAAATTTCAGCGGAAATATTGGAACACTGAAAGTTAATTTGTAAATTTGTAATTTGTATGCATGTGCAAACAGTACATACTTATCACCAAACCTAACACGATACACGGAAACTCATTAAAATATGGAAAATGGAATGAAAACATGGGGTTTGAAGTCAACAGCGAAATAATGAATATTTTTACATATTCAGTGCAGCGTTCATATGCTTGTTTACCATATGAAAGTGGCAACTTATAAAAGTATCAATCTTTCTTCCTGACACGGTTTCCATTGAATTATTACAATATTTGCATAAAGGGGTATAGCTTGGAGACAGACATAATCATCTCACTGACATCAACTGCAAATATTGTGCGAATGAATTAATGCATTGTCTAAAAGAGACGTATCATTGCATCGAATGATGGAATACTGCAAGATACCGAATAAACGAGGGAAAATAATATTATCCATTATTAATGTATAACAGTGGTGTGTTATGTAAAAATTAATTGTGTATGTATTTGTACTAAAATTGGCAATTTATTCTTCGTCTTGAAACATTGTCTTAACGTTATTTCTAAACGTTCGTACGCTATTAATGTAAACAATGCCTTGTTTCAAAATTCCTGCAAAGACAGGTTGAAATTTATATTAATATATGATTAGTCGATTTGTTTAAAATGTTCGTATCAAAACAAGTATTCTGTGCTTTAATTAGTCTCGAAACGGCATTTTGCGTTGAGTCATTAAAAACGCTGTATCACTTTACAAATTATTGCCACCAAATTTTATCGTCCTGTATTATATTCAAAGAAATTAAATAATGAAGAATTTGCGTGAATGCATGTATGTTTCTTGCATTGTGTAAAAACAACGGTATTTAAGAGCCATCAAACATTGAATAACGTAGTCCTCCACTCATCGGAAAATGTTTTATTGTCTGTTTCATATTTTGTGAAACTTTATGGAATTTTTCATTAACACACTTAAGGATTTCAAAGCGAGCAATGACAACACTACGGGGGGGGGGAAATTATCTCCAGCGCGTGAGACTGTCTATCAGAAATTCTAATGATATGCTGTTTTTAAATATTTTTAACTCAAAGGGACTAGTCCAAATGCTGTCGAAACGTGTATATGTGTGTAAATGAAAAAAAACCCGCAATTTTGGACATAACATATAGTCTAAAAGCTGTAATATTTTTTTAATGCAATTATATTTAGCGCTTTTCTAAATATCTAACTTGATTGTGCCCATCCGTATAACGTAAACTATACGGATACTCGAACATGCTTGCCTTTTCTGCATAGACCAAAGATTTATTTACTGGAATGGACGTAAAAGAATTTTATTTAATTAATTCTTTTTGGGGTATTTTACATCAGCAAATATAAAGTGCATAAAAAAATTAAATATTTTTATTTCCATAAAGCAAAATACAAAACATTCTTTTTTCTCCTGTAAAATAAATTTTTATTTTCCGAAATTGAATAACCAATGAAATTAATTTTTGGTCATGTAGGCTTTAAAATTTAAACGCATCATTTCTTTTTCACCGTAATAAAATTAAATGATTTTTCGTTTATGTAAAAAAGACGCATTATTTTTTTTTAAAACCTCTGTTGAATAAAAATTCTACGCAACGCGCGTAAGGATTAAATTAATGTAATAGATTCTTAGAAGCATGTATACAATAGTGAATAATCCTAATATTATTTAAATAAATGAAAAATTTAAAGCACGGAAATGTATTTATTAACAAAGTTTGGTTTTAGGCTCAAGCGCAAAAACTAACGATTCGGATAATTGAGTTTCGCAATGATAGGAGCCCGGATTTTTTTTTTTTAAAGATGGCAAATGGTATTTGAATACGATGGGAATTATTGACCTCAGCTTTATGACCTAACGTTCGTATTTCTTCGATCCTAAAACGCACTTTTTTCCCGTATGTACAGTACTAAAAACAAAGTACGACTTGCAATCGATGGGCTGTTAATATCATAGACCTTTCGAATTATTAATTATTCTAATGTCATAAGTTTCTCCAAATTACTAATTTAGGTAGTGTACTGTTGTGATCACTAAACTGAAGCCGATTGGTAAAAATTGGAATTTTAGTGTCTTATCTAAGTTTCTAAAAATGAAAATCTTTTTTTCTGTTGAAGAGACTGAAATTAAGGGTTCCTTCTTACAACTGAAGAAATACGATATATTATATAAGAGGTGATGAAACTCTGATTCCTAAACTAGCAAGATAATAACCAAATGATAGTAAAATTTCTATTGATTTTTCTTCCTTTAGATAATCTGACCTATTACTACTTCTTTTCTTCTTTGTCCGTACGAAGTGATTTATCCAGTGCATTTTAAAGCTCTATTTTTTTTTCTCATCTTTCCCAAATTGTCTTGACTTTTCCATTGTCTAATTTGTAGTTATTACTTCCAATAAATTCACGTCAAAGAGAGAACATACGTGAATACAACAGTTCGTTTGGAAGTAATTGCAAATATAAATTTCTGAGTTGTTCTCCTATTTCAGCCGTTTTCGAGAAAGTTTCAAGCCTGTATTTTAATTAACTTTTGATGTGAACACTTTTGATAAGATGTATTTAAATAGTAATTTTTTTAAATCATGTTATTAGGAATAAATTAATTTTAAATTAGGGTAGGATCGATGGAAGCTTTGTCAAGTTTAACTAACTCAAAAAAATTTGAGCTGTCTGATTTTTTAAAGAAAAAAAATATTACTGAAAACTGGATAGAAAAATATGTCGGGTGAATATATTAGAGAAGTTCTACAATATTTTTTAGGGACGAAAAAAATTAAATACCATCTATCGATTGCAAGTTTCTAACAGATTTGTCTGGTTTAGTGTTATTGGACTCGTTAACTCCACGTAAACGTCATTATTTTGCATTTAGTTAGAAAACTGATGAAGCTGTATATATTAATAATATGCTGAGGCAATGAAACTGTCGTTATTTCTTTCTGAGACAAAATTTATCGTTGAAACAAATTTAACAGTTACGTAATTTTGTAGCTGCGTGTTTATATTGGTACACTAAACAAATACTGTATCTTTGCATTTATTTAATGGAATTTATATTAAACTGCTGTTTAAAAGGTATGTTACTCAAGATTAATAATAATTTTTGGTATTTTCACATATGGAGTCTGGAATTTTGTTACTGATATTAAAGAAATTTACTGAAATCTGGCTGCTTTTATTTTCTGATTCCGGATACATAGTTTATCCGGACTTCATTCTTTTTGCACTACTTAGATTGAAAAATGTGTTTTTCATTCTGGCATCTCTTTACTTGAAGCTTTAGGCAATACTGTACAGTACAGCGACTGTATTTACATTTTAATACTGTACAGTACAACGAATGTATTTTTTATTACTGTATAATCTCTTGAGGGTTTAATACTCGCACGTCTAATTTTCCTAAGTACGAGAAAAATCATACTTGGCGGTTTTACGAATTCGCAGTAGGTGTTGGAGCATTCCCCTCGTATAAGCTGTTGGATTTACTCTATATTTAGTATACATACTAGCCAGTTTCCCTTAGAACGTTTTCCACGAAAACATCCCTTCCTCAGGGAGACAGCCCTTGTATGTTTAATAATTACTTACCCATATTAGAGCGTTTTGAAAGCCCAAAAGAGGCTGTTTCGAAATGAAATTTTACGTTGGTTCGCTATTTACTATAAACGATTTATCACTGTTCAAGTTTTTGCCACCAAATATTACTGCTCTGTCTTATTTTTAAAGAAATTAAATAATGAGGAATCTATATGTTCCTTGCATTATGAAAAAAAAAAGAGCCATCAAATTTTGAATAGCGTAGTCCTCCACCCGAATATATAGATTTGTTAGTTCGAATTCTGAATTTCGATTTTGTTTTAATTATTTATTTTATATTATTAGAATACTGATGAATTTTTCATTAACAAACTCAGCGATTTGAAAGCGAGCAGTAGCAACAATATTCGAAGTAAAAAATTTTTATTTTCAGCGCGCGACACTGCTGGCATTCGGAAAAATGTAAGATATTTATCTTTCAATTTTTAACTAACAGATTCTGCTTTATTAAGAAATAAAATAATTTTATCTTCCACGCGTCAGCGTGTTGCCTCTCAGTAAAGCCTAAGATACTTTCAAATTTAATCTGGAAGATTATTGAGTAATAAACTAAACGACTTAAAAGCAATGAACACAATTTTTTTAAGAATATTTTTTTCTAATTTTTTAACGCGATAGATTTTAATGAATATGCATTAAAATCATAGATCTCTAACAGGAATCATACAAGATTTTTATGAAATTACGCTAATTTGAACTGATTAAAATCATTGTATACTTTTCCACTTTATGTTAACTATTTTAGAGCGCACGAGCGACAATTTTTTAAAGAAATAATATAGCGAATTCAGAAGTATGTAAGGCAACTTCTAACGCTCTATCAGAATTACCAAGATATGCTGTTTTTAAATATTTGTGATTTTGCTGTTGAATTGTATGTGGGCGCAAGTGCGAAGAAGTTAATATTTATTAAATAAAGTTAATACATTAAAAGTTAATAATAAAAAGGCATAAAAAATTTTTTGTTGGTGGTCCTACGAAGAAAACTGAATACTGATATGATGATGTGAGAAAAGACTAAAAAAAATGCAAAAATATTTGCTGACGCATAGCAATATATTGGGAACTCAAAAAACTTTAATTAAACACTTTTGGGCGACAGTTAAAATCGGAAACTTTTCAGATTGTTTTATGTTTTACGTTCTTCAATGCGTTAATATATTTATTTAGAAGTATGCGAGGATTGAAAAGATATTTGTATTACTATACTATATTTGTAGAAATTATAAATATACTTTATGTCACAGTAAAAGTTTCAAAGTAAATACCAATTTCAAATCTGCAATTTTTATGCAGGCTAAGATACGATAATAAATTAGTTTGTTTTGAAATTATTCACAATATTTATCTCCTGCACCGTCGTTGTACTATTTTACTGAAGTATGCTTTTGACATGTAAATCTAAGCGTACTTGTTTGTTTATTTTTTAGCTCGTAAACTTCGTTCATAACACTCCACTTAAGATATAGAGGAAAAACTAATGTAAAAGGTTTGCTCAAATGTTTGGAAAGACTACGGTTTTCGAATTGTCATATCCATTGTCCCACCAATAAATCCTTTCGGTAATTTTTTCCTCAAATAAATTGCCTCTCTTGGAGAAAGCTTTTGCTGGCCATATATTTTGTTGATGTGCCGTGATAATTTAAGCATTTCACGAACCGAGACGATACAGCAGTGGTCTGGCACAAAGCCATCCAAAACAAAGCATGACAAATTCACGAATTCAATTGTGTGTGATCCTCTTCCACTGTAACTTTGGTCATACAACGTAAGATAACCTTTAGTAGGATCTAAATGTGGGCAAATCAAATATGAAAAAAGTAAATTTTTTTGGATATTTTCAACTGCTCACATACACGTTTTCTTTTATCATAACGAAGCAGCGAGTCTGGCACGTGGTGAAACTGGTAATTAAGCGTTATCGATTTTCAACTGAAGAACAGCAGACGATCTTTTAAGTTCGTAGGCGATCGGCATTTTTGCTTTTACTTGCAGTAAACAATGACGTCGTCTGTGTTTTATGACGGCTTTTTGTGAATTATCTGATCGTCGGGGTCGTTGTAATCAGAAATATTTTAGTACATTGAGATTAATTTTAGATAGCAAAAATCTTATCGTTGCTTTAGGTTTTTTGTTTACAGGAATAAATCTTTTACTAAGCAGTTTCGAGGAAAAATGGTCATTAAATGTGAGATATCTTTTATGAAATCGTTTTAAAGATCCGCTTACCGCTTTGTATTTGATTAAGAGACATCGATTAGTAATGCAGGATCAAAATATTTCAAAGTCTAGGCAATCCGCGGCAAAATGTTTAGTGTTTTATCAGTGATTGCAGTGCTTTTTATCGTTGTTATGTTTGCGTAATTCCCCTATTTATAAACTGTTCTTTTTTGCATTGCGCTTTAGGAGAAAAAAAAAACAGCTTGATGTAGATCGATTTCGATTTTAAATAAGTGAAATGGAAAATGATAGCAGTTAAGTCTTGAATCGACTTTTCGCGAATAAGAATATATAAAATAGTAGTAAGGACTGTAATGTTCCCCTTGAACGAAAATATAAAAGAATAGTAATAAAATATATCATAATACTACATATGATAATTGCATATAAAATGATAGGAAGAGGCATAGTATTGTACAGTAATAGCAACTTGTGCCGGTGTTGAAATCGTAAAATAATAATAATAATAATAAATTATTTTTATTTCTTTCTGAATTGAGGAAAGTATAGATTTAAAGCTATTTTATTGCTTCGTTGTACGAAGTTTGGTATTCGGGAAACATTTCGTATATCATATTTCAACTGAATTACCCATTTTGACCGTTCCTGAATCCATTTGGACGATAATTTGTTTGACTGACATATGTACGTACGTGCAGAATAAAGAGCTGCTTTTCTAAAACGATTGCAAAATGGATAAAAAATGGATTTTTTCATGACGTCTATACGTACGTATGTATGTATGTCGCATAATTCAAACACGGTTAGCAGTAGAGCGTTGAAGTTTTGTATATGAGACTATAACATCTAGTTGTGCACCTGCTTTTTTTATTGCTGTCGACAGTCCCAAACATGTATTTTTCAAAGTTTTGAAATAAAAAAAATTTGGAATAATATATATGCATATATCCACCCTCACTCGCGGCTTGGAAGTCCTTTCTTTCCCGGCCTTTATTTTCGCACTCGCAGTCATACTTCCAATTACAGAAATGTTGGTAATGTTAAATATTAAAAAAAATTATTTTCGAACGGAATATAATTTTTAATGCGATCTCTCGGTTCTTATACATATGTTTGGAAAAGTTTATACTCGTTATGAAAAAATAAAATTATAAGAAATTTGACTGCCATGTGACGAAAATTGTCTGGGATATTTAATTTCAAAATTTGCAATTTTTGATGTCATTTTCAACTAGCGTGGAGAGATCGGTTAATTAAGTTAGACTAAACAAGTCCATTCGTTGGGATTTGAACCGAATTCAAACTACCAGCGTTCGGTAGTCTTATCCAATTTGACCACTGATGGGCATTATATTGCTAGAATCTTTCTTTATATGCGCATAAGGCAATTTTGAAATTATTGAAATTATGCTCTTTTAGAGAATAAAGCTGAAACTGAACAAAATGGACAAAGAATTTTCTCATTTACAGGATACTCGTTTTTTACATCCTTATACGAAGTGAAGAAAGTATTGTAACGAAAATTTTCGGATATCATATTTCAATGAAACTTTTCATTCTGACCACTTTCGAATCCATTTCAACGATTCTTTTTTTTGTGCGACATCTGTGCGTACGAACAGAATAAAGGACTCTTTTTTTCTAAAACGGATTGTAAATGGATTCAGAAGACATATTTTCGTGATGTCTCTACCAACGTACGTACGTACGCATGTATGTATCTCGCATAGCTCAAAAAGGAGTACCGGTAGAACGTTGAAATTTTGCATTTTTCGTTGCAATCGGCCGCACCAAACTTATATAAATATATATATATATATATAAACTTAAAGCATCTAAAGTTAATATTAAATCTACTATGTTACCCGGCTCGGTAAGCTCTGCTTTTTATTCTTATATGTTGGTAAATTGTGCATTTTTTTGCTGTAAAGGTGATTGAATTATGTTTTTCTTATGTTTCGGTTAAGATTTTATGCCTTTAGTTAATCTGCATGCTGTAGTTTTAAAATTATGAACATTTTAAAAGTTAAATGGCGCTAGGCCTAACGAGGCCGCCATTTATTTGCATTGGAAACTCAGTAGAATAGGGAATTCAGTTGGTGCACCAACTTCAGTGTCTTTTTGCACGGGGAGACCAAGAGCTAACTTGCAGTTTTGTGCTTTGCAAATTTGGTTTGCCTGCCGTCTGGGCGAATTTCTTGTTTTCACATCGAAACTCTTAATTTCAATTGTAATTTTTTTAAACTGCTTTAAACTGTATTTAGTATTTTAGGTTTTTCTGTATTGTATAATTTTTAATGAAGTTGTTTTGAGTTTTTATGTATTTTTGCCTTGCTGCGAAATGAGAACTAAATTCATTGAATGGGAAAGATACCTGTAATGAAATTCGAAGAAATAAGTTTATAGAAAAGACAGCAAAAAATGTGCATAATTTAAATATGTCGTACAAGGATGCCAGTGGTGTCAACATCAGATGTTTATTTTCTGTTAAATATCTTAAATATCTGAAGTTTATAACTGAACTCCATTAACTGGGAGGAAATGCTACACCAGAATGTCCACTGGGATAGTGAACGCAATGTAGTAATTTGTCATGGCGAGCATCTTTAAAAATGATTAGTATACTCATAAGAGAATAAATATACTTATTTACTTAGGTAGTGAATATCATGGTTAATCATATTTTCTAAGCCGACCAGAATCATGTTATTGTTTTGGGTAAGTTTCCATTATTACCTACGGGTATTGATTGATAAACAAATTTGGGTAAGGATGCGCCACAAAAGTTATCGGGCCCGGATTAGCTCCGGAAAACATATCAGGAGCATTAAATCAATTACTCCAGCTTGAGCATAAATGGGATGGGCATAAAAGAAGACCGAAGGAAAAAAAATCTTTTGCTATATTCTGGCATTTTCCTTCGTATGAAATTCACCGTTTATGACTCAAAATATATTTGTTTTATGCACAGCTTGCAAAATATGTCCTAAAACCACGTAATTAAATTTAAAAAATGATAGCTATCACTAATATTACGTGAAAAATTGTAAAGTATCTACGAATAACCTGTGGTTGAAATGAGGCCGTGCTTTTGATTCACCAAAAATAGAAAAATCAAAAAGTTTATGGGTATAAAGCCTAGGTGTATTGAAGTAACCGGTATATAATCCAGTTTATAGAAACCTGATGCTTTCAATAGCTAAAGAACTCGTGTAAAATATTAGCATTTCAAAAATCATGCTGCGTGTAGAAATATCAGTTATACTCGTCTTAGAATCACCTTTTGTGAGATTCAAAGATTACAATATTTAGTATTGATTTATCAGTTACATTTGGCCTTTGAGCCAAAATTAAGTCATAATAATCCTTTTGAAGTCTGGGAATTACGGCTTGCTTATATTTTGAAGGAATTTCTTGGAAGCAAACGATATTTTGGGAAGCCCGTCCCGCTATGGAATGAGGTTATATTTTTTTTGTATATCGATCCTTCGGAAAATTTCCGAGAACCCCTACAAAATCTCTTAAATAGGGAAGACATCGGTCGCAGCTGTCGCTTGACGATCGATGAACTCGGTCCGTTTACGTCCGTTCATTGAAATCGTCGCTGCTACAGACATGTTTTAGTTCGAAAATGCTCAGAGAACCCGTGAAAGAGACCGAAAGAGAAAAGCAAAAACAATCCTGAATGTCGATACACGAACTTAGTTGCCAAGCTCGTTTCAAATTCATCATTCAAATCCATCCTCTTTAATTTAAAGTATCCATTCCAGAAAGCTTTCCGGTCATATATTCATTTCACGGCCTTTACGCTTTGGTCATTACGTTGGTCGAGTTAATTGATTTTTGTTTGCTCTGTGAATATGTTGTGTTATCTGATAAAAACAATTATGTTTATGAACTTCCTTCAACCATTAGGTAATTGTTTAATTGCTGCGCAACAAGATCTGGAATGGGAAAGGGGGACCGCCGAAAGCAGGGTGTGGAATTAATGATATTTTGGGCTTCAAAAACATTTTTTGGCTAAAGTCGTGACTGGTTTTCTTTCGTAAATTATTCAGGTTTCCCGCTGCACTTGAACTTAATCATTAGACGACAGCAAGAATTCTGTAATTTATTCTTGCTACGATTAAACGTGAATTTCGAGAAAGAAGTCAATAAGTACGCCGCTAATAAAACCTAAACAGTGTATGTGCTGAATTTTCCTGTGTCAGACGCCTTTAATCGTAACCTCATACTTATTCTTTTGGAGTATGTTTTATATGTACAGTTGGATAAATAAGTGAACCAGAATCAACACTTCGGCGATTGTTTCTCAAACTTGAGTAATATTGCTTAAAATTTAGGCTTCAAGGGCTTTGTATAACTATCTTTTTGTTTAGATTTCATTTTTAATTTTTGAGTGGCGCGCTTCGTTCTTAACCATCCTCCTGATACACTGACTTTCTAAGCTTAGATACTTAAACAAAATGTTAATAAATCATTTTTAATTACAATTAAAATGCATTTATACAATTATATTTTATGCCATTTATACAATTGTATATAATTTTTAATTACAATTACAATAGATATTTTCGAAATCTTTTAAAGCAGCGGGAAATGATTTTTCGTTCCTTTTTCAGTAGAACTGATATGAATTTTATTACTCTTAAAGTTTATAAACTTGGAATCAACTAAAATATTTCCTGTTATAACACATTAGCCAATAGTACAAAGCCTGCTCGCACATCTTTGTATTTACGAAAATATTTTACCTAAAGTTTTTGTGTTTGAAATGTTCTGTTTGGTAACACTTATTCTTCATTATCTTTCTACCACGTTATTTTCAAGTCAATAAAACTTTT
>KK119748.1:64613-98686 GCA_000611955.2 Stegodyphus mimosarum | reverse complement strand
CCATTCCTGTTGAACATTTTTACAAAGTCCAAAGCGGGCTGTAGAGTCGACGTTTGGACTATCAGCTTTTTAAGAGTCCAAAAGCGCAAAAATTCATTTGTGATACTTTCTTTAAATTCTTTGAACCATGTTTTAAGTTTTTTTTTTTCCGTTCTCTTTGATGATAATAGATCGATATGTTTTTATTACTGTCATTTAAATACACCCAAGATGCATGTATTTTGACAAAAGTTTTCCATTTTTTTTCTGATAAATGTTTCTCATAAAGAATTGTACAGCGTTTTCTTCGTTCGGTGATATGTCGTGAAGAAAAACGACGCTCATTTTGTTTTTTCTTCTATTTAAGATTCCAGTCAGCATCACTCACTTTGTTTATAGTTGACACCGAACATTTTAATGATTTTGCAACTGTCCTTTGATTTGACGGAGTTCTTTTTGAGAATTTGACACATTCCGTTTTTTCCTCGGATATGTATTTTAGAATAATCTTTCTACATGAAGGCAAACTTTGACGTTTCCTTCGTTTCTTGTTAACAATGTTACCTATCGTAGCTTTAGATACCGAAAAACCATGGCTTTTACAGTGTGTTTTAGTCATTAGATACGAATAATTTGCTTCAGAAAGAGCACAAACATAGCGTTCCATCCATTGCTTCTTTAAAAGTGCCATTTTGCATAAAAATAAAAAAAAATGTCTAGTAGCATATGATAATTTAGACTTTCAAAAATATAGTTGCAGTTAAGAAAATTCCAGACAGGCAATTATTTTATAGCAAAGCAAAATCGTCTTAAAAATATTCGAACAGCATCTGCGTAACATAAATATAACCTTTGGAAATACTTTACGAAAACATCCGTTAAACCTCCGTGTGTGCATTTAAATAAACAAATAACAGTTCAAGGAAAATGCACTCAGTTATTTGCTCTTGAGTCCAAGAATTCTGAATCCAGATTGAGGGGCATTTTAAAATATTGGTTATGTTATACGTTACTTCTGTAAACTTATTAATAAATCTGTTTATGCGAGTTGTCAAAAATGCGCGATAAGGCCTCTGGATAATCCTATTTTATAAATTGCCTCCCCGATTTTTATCTTTTGTAAGTTTGGAACTAATGTGTCATTAATCAAGGCTCAAAACAATTTCTTATAAAGTTGAGAAGAAATTTAACAATTTTTGCAAAGTTTTTTGGTGTTCAGTTCAGTAGAATGTTTTTCGATGCTCACTTCTCGTATCTTCGTTTTCAGTTTATTTACGTACTATAATAATATATCACATAAATACGTTTTCAGCACGTTCTTTAACTGATAAGAACTAGCATATTTATTACGTGTGTTTATTAAGTAAATTATATTGTTTGATATTGTTAGCTATATTCTCAATGACGTTAGTGAACACTAAGTGTGTATAAATATCAGTTTTATTTTTAACGAGAAACTATAGTTTGTTTTCAAATTATCTGATTTTATTGACGTGAAAAAAAATAACTGCTTCAATTTCTAATTCATGAAGTTAATTTAACCAAATAGGCCTGGAGTTTAAAATTTCCTTAATAAGATGTATAATATTATATGAAATGTAGGAATACGCCTGTACGAAGTGTTTATTGTTTTCAGTTTGCAATAAAATCGTAGTCTCGATAAGTAGATGCTGTTGCCAGTTTACGATGCATAACGTGATTTCTATTTTTAGCCCAAAAGGTGTTATTAATCTCGAAATGGGATTTTGCGTTGGTTCATATAAACGGCGTATCCATTTTCAAATTGTTGCCACCGAATGTTATCGCCCTGTATTATTTCTAAAGAAATTAAATAATGAAGAATCATCTGCATGTATGTCCATCGCATTGTTAAAAAACGACGGAACCTAGAGCTTTCAAATTTTGAATAATGTCACCCCACCCAACATGTGCGCCTGAAACCCCGAATTTTGAATTTCAAATTTGTGTTTTATTATTTATTTCATATTTTGTAAAACTTTAACGAATTTTTGATTAACAGACTCAACGATTTGAAAGTGAGCAATGGCAATACTTTTCAAAATAAAACATTTTCATCTCCAGCGCATAAGACTGTTGCCATTTGAAAAAATTAACAAATTCATCTCCGTGAAAGCAATGTGTTGAAATTTTTATCTTCCGTACGCCAGCGTGTTGCCATTCGAAAAAGCGTAAAATACTTTTTAATAATTTTTAATTAGTAGAGTTAACACATAAAAATTTAATAATAAAAAGACAATTTTTTTTTTGTTGTTAGCCATCTTGACGGATAGACAGCTTCGCGATAGTGTAAAATACCTTATCAAACCTTTTGGGCAACCGTTAAAATCTGAAAGATTTCAGGTTTTAGATGTGCATTACTGAGCACAATGTAGAATAACCGTTTAATGTAGCTTTTAAAACCGACATTCTTTTTGAGCAAGGTTTTATAGTAAAGAGACAATAGTAAAGATTTATTTTCAGAAATAGGTAGCAAAAGATATTCTTTTTTATTGAATAAGAAAAAATAATGATGTAATCTTCAAGATCTAATCTGTAATTTCGCATTGCTCCCGCTTTTTGTTCTTCAGCATTACACTAATTTGAATAAGCTTGAACAAAATATCGATTGCAAAAAAGGAGTGTAAAAGTAACTTTCGTTAACTTGTAAGAAAGTTCGTCACAAAATAACACGCAAGTTATAATTTTATATTTCATTTTTATTTTTCAAGCTGTACGAATGCATATTTCGTAACAGAGCATGTTTCAATGCAAAATAACTACTTCTTTTATTTATTTTTTAAAAAATGGACTCGGTAAGACTCTCAGTAAACAATCTTTTATGGCGAAAACTGTAGAAGTCGCAGAAGTTCTTAACGTTGTTTTATTACGCAAGCATTCATTTATAAAATTGCATTATTTCCTTACTCCTTATTATCGACGGCATATTTTAAGATTTTGATCCTTGTAAGACTATGTTATTAAGGTCACATCATTTCATTAATGCTAATACTTTGCCCTCGGAAACTGCATTAGCCGCGTTATTTAATAATACTCCATTAGAATGCATATTTATGCTTCGAGTCAGCCCGGCGAAGCAACAAGTCTTCTTAAGGCTCTTAGCGCCATCTAGTGTTTCATTTTGGTACTCTATTTCAAAACAAGTTTCTGCGAACTCTAGTGAAGGTTTTAACGTTTTTGCTCTTATTATTTATTATATTTTGTCGACGGAGTGTCTGGAGTAGTTAAAAGTCATAAAAAATTTCTTACATGCGCTAGATCAGTCTGTTTGCAATTTTTTTTAAATGTTATATATAAAAAGTTGTAAACTATACACATTATTTGTTGCAGCGTTAAGGCTGGATTCTGTATAGTGTTGTTCTGCACAAATTATGAATGTCTAATTTAGGTTATGGGAAATGTTTAGGCTCTTTTTTGTAAAATATCCCTTCAAAATAAATTATCTCTACAACTGAAAACCACATATGATCGTTTTGGTGTGAATAATCTTACAAGAAGCAAATATTAAAAGTAAATGCAAAAACAATATCGAAGTAAATGCAAAAACAATTGTGTTTTCATTTTGCTTTCGCTTTTTTTTTCCCCTCAAGTCATCACGGAACGTGCAGTTTATAATCTGAAATAACAGTTAACATAAGCTTTCACATTCGTGAGTTTAGTAGAACATTCAGTGATAGTCCGAATTTTTATTATGTGCCATCATTTTAATTACACAGCAAGTGGAATAATTTTTTTAATGCAGTAACCAAAAGGTGCAATAGTAATACTTATTGGACCTTTTGGTTACTGCAGTAAGTAAAAAATACACTATCTTATTTTAATTTTGAATTATAATTTCATTTGTAACCAAAATTATTTTAATTTTGAATTAAAATACGAAATAAAAGTTTGCTATTTTTCGTGCCGTAGCTAGAGATTGGTTGGGATTCATTTCAAATACAACATGTCTTTTCTCCAATTGTAAGACGAACACCTTAATTTCATTAACACTAATTAAATCAAAACACTAATTATTCTCAGCAAGAAGGCATCCTAGGCAAATAAAATGTATGAAATAAAACAGTAAAGTCCATTTAGCTTAAGTCGTCACGACGGTGATCAAGAGACTGACAGATAATCGAGTTTTCGCTGTATTAAGTTATACTTTAAAACGCTCTAGTTTTTAGGTCATCTAATAACCATTCGTGTACGCGCCTTAAATATATTGTTGTGTTCTACGGGTTCGTGGGTCTGGAGTAATTGTTGGTAACACTTGATGAAAAATGAAAACACTATTTGTGTGCCAGTAAGCTTTTTTACACAGGACAGTTGCAAAGATACGTTACAGTCGTCGAAGAACTACGACAGACACGCTTAAACAATCAGAAACACAGTCTTCAGGCTAAAACGGTGAAGACAGCTTCACAGCAAAGCATTAAAGTACAGCTCCCGACTTGGTCGATTGCTCTCAAACTAATCTCTGAACTCAAGACAGTACATTACTAAAGATGCTACTGTTCCGCGTACAGGCAGGATATATATATATCTTTAACCTACCTCCGAGAATATTCTCGGGAATACCGCTATGAATGCGTTCTAGAATATTATCGCTCCGTCTATGGCATATCGCCAACTTCGTTGCCAAATGGGCGATTTCGCATCAAATTTGGCAACCCTGGCTTTCCCTGTCACTTTCTGTCAACCCTAAACCTACTTTGAGGGGAAGCTGTCTTACCTCAGTTGAGCATTTCTCAAGAATATCAAACCAAATTGAGATTAAAAAAGCTGATATGTATAAAAATATGTAAGAATGTTTTGTTTCTTCTAAAACTAGAGATGGAACATTCGAATCCATGAATACGAAATTCGAAAATTCGAATGTTTGCATTCCCCCCCCCACCGCCGCCATCATTCGAATCTTTTGAATTCTACGCCCAAAATTCAATAAACTTTTTAACACAAAATGTTTTAAAGATTTATTGACATCTAGTTGAAATCCTCATAAAAAAATAAGATTTTTAGAATTTTAATGGCCCTAGATCATTAGTATCACGTTGTGACGGCTCTGAATACTTATACTCTTAATTTTCCGAAGAGAATTTAGTATATATTTATGCTAATTTCTGGAATAATCCTTCTCTGTTTCTGTAAACTCGCTTTGGTTTAAATATATCTTGGAAAAATGTTAAAAAAAACCGTACTCTAGTAATTTTCGGCAAATTATGTTTCGAAAATGAACCTCAAGATTAACTACGTATTTCATTTAATTTCATTTGTAGCTCCTTAATCAATAAAGTTTGTGATATATATGAAATCTTATAGAAGCTATTCATTCCGTAGATGTTGAGATTTTGATCCATAATAAAGAGGAAACTTGGCAGCCGAGACAGATTAAAGGCTGAGGTGCAGAAAGCAAGAGCGTGGTTACCCAGTGTGGGAGCTTAAGAGAAGTTTCGGTTCTCGAAATTTTGAGTTAAATTCCGAATTAGCTGCGTCATCATTGTTATGTAACATTTGATAGGATTATTGTAGAAGTGACGCAGTCCAGAAAAAGTTATTATTATTTTTAGAATGGAGAGAGGAAATACCCAAATTAAAATGAGGAATTATAAGGCTGTTGCTAATTTATGTTATTATTATTTTTAGAATAGAGAGGGGAAATACCCAAATTAAAATGAGGAATTAAAAAGCTGTTGCTAATTTAAGTTATAATTTTGATTTATATATTTTTTATCTTACACACATACACACACACATATATAATAATAATAATAATAATAATAATAATAATAAAATCTGATGTGGAGACCACATGACTTCCTTGTACGGTCTATTCAATTATACACATTGTTGCCTCTTCATTTAAACTTATTTTCTCAGATTTCATTAGAGATATATTTCTCATTCAGTCAGTTTAGTCATTATAGCTTTTCAGGAATTTTCGTGGCAAGGCAAAAATACATAAAAACTGAAAAAATCTTCATTAGAATTTGTAAAATAGAAAAAAAACTGAAAATACCAAATACAAGTAAAAACAGCTTTAAAAAAATTACAATTAAAATTGAAGTTTCTACGTAAAAACAAGCGATTCGGCCAACGTTTCGTTTCATGAAACTCAAACCTTAATTCACTATTCTGCTAAGAGTTTCAAATGTAAACAAATGGCGGATTCGTTAGGCCTAGCGCGACTTACACTTTTAAAGTGTTAATAATTCTACAAGTATTGCATTATTACTTAATGTCATTCAAAGATGCTTTTATTATTCCATTCATAACTGCTTCATGTGGTAACCATTGCACCGCACTAAGCTGAATTCCTATGTATCGTATCGCATAAAATATGAAAAGTCTAGAATTATTTTGGGCAACATTTTTAATTCTGTGTGAGTTTTGTTTTAACGAAGAACTTCTTAACTTATGTCATTGCATCTTTAGTAATTTCTGTCGTAGTTATGACTTTTATTGTTTTTTTTTCCTCTGCTTAACTACATGTAGAAACTTTTCAGGTGTATTAGTTTATTTATATAACAGTTTAAGTGTATGAACAAATTTGAAGATGATAGATTAAACGTAATTTGAAGCCGTAACATGTTGAATTGCAGCGCACAGCTGCCAAATTTTAATTCGGAAACTTCAAAGAGAAAGATGGTATATGCTTTATCCGCATTTGGGTTAATTCTTTCCCTTTGAAATTCGGGAAAATTCAATGGTTTAATTACAGTCGGTGTATCGTATGGTATGTTTTCGCGGGAGCTCTTGAATTTAATCGTTATCGAAACATTAATTACATTGGATAATCCATCACGAAATAGAAATTAATCACTAATCTGTCGCTTGGAGCAGTTCGAAGCTATTGCCGAGTTTCTAAAATAGTAAATATTAAGCAAGTGCGTGCGAGGAAAATAACTCGCTATCGGAACTTAAAAATCATCGATTTCTAAGTGCTGTATTTGTGGATTTTTCTGAAGATAAATTGTTTCATTTTGTAGAATGAGTTATTATGTTTCGTGTAGTGGATTTTGCAGGAGTTCGTTTAAGTTTTATGATGCAGAAATTGACTTACTGTTACAGTGTAATGAAACTTCAGAAACTTTTAAAATAAAACATGCTTCCGTAGGATTTTGGATTGTGCATTACTGAATTTGCCCATTTATCCGTGATGAATTTGTAAGTGTGATGCATTATTTTTCTTAATAATTCGCAAGCACTTTTCCGTGAATACTAAGTACACAGAAAAATGCACGCAAGATTTATTTGACAGAGGATTTAAATGCTGTCACAGCAAGAATTTTGCGTGGATAAGGAAATCGCTACCCTTGTAAACATTTTATAATGTGTATTGCTATCACCGGGATTAGAACCGTAAACTTCTCCACTTGCACAACAAAGGCAGGTAGAAAATATTTTATATACTGCCCCGTTTAAAGAGCGAACGGGGATGAGGGCCCCAAATCGCCAAATCCTGGTGGTGACGAATATCATTCGCCCCCTTCTAGTTCGGGCGACTCTTGTACAGTCATTAGGTGCAGGAGAGGTGAAAAATGTGCAGTGCTCTCACCAGGACTCGAACCCTGGACCTCTGCAATACGCGTCGAGTATCCTTCCAATTACGCCACGAAGGCATGCCGAAAGAAGGGAGAAAATACAAGGCAACTACGGAGTTTTGCGGTAAAAAAGCGAATAAAATTAAACACTACTTTTAAAGCTATTAAAGTGCTATTACTGTTAATTTTTTAAAAAAAAAGGGCTTTTTTGAAAAAGTTTAAAACAACAAAATGTCTTTCGTGTTTACGTTACCTTTTCCCTTTCCAGTTTCAACAAGAAAAGGAATATTCGTATTAAAGGTTGAACTGTAACAACACATAGTTTTATTTTTAAAAAGGATATATTTATCGGTAATGTAAGCAGCGATTTTTGTTACTATATAAGGTATTTCTTCCACCTTATTAGTAGCATGCCTTCGTGGTGTAATGGTCAGCACGCTCGACGCGTATTCTAGAGGTCCTTGGTTCGAGTCCAGGCAAGTGTATTGCTCATTTTTCATGATTTTTGCTTCCAAAATAACCTCTTATCGAAAAATTGCCTAATATCTGTACAATGACGCCCGAACTAAAAGCTGGTGAATGATGATTCTTCACCGCCAGAGTTTGACTATTGGGTCTCCTAAAAGCCCAGTCGTCCATTAAAAGTCGAAGTATATGAGATATTTCTCCCGCCATTTTCGCATGCTTTGGTGGTGTAGTGATCAACGCGCTGGACACGTATTCGAGAGGTCCGTGGTTCGAATCCTAGCGAGGGCATTGCTCATTTTTCATTTGCTTCGAAATAACCTAATGTGACTACAACGTTAAATTTAAGTTTTGGTAATAAAAAGTTCAAAAATTATATTATACCTGGAAGCACTTTACAGACATGCTGTTTGATCCTAAATAACCACAGACTTTTGTTTTTAGCTATTTAGTACACTTATCTTCCCTGAGCCTTTTAGAGATTCTGTATTTTTTTTTAAATGGTTAAAATGACGAAAATTTTTTTTCGTTGTAATTTATCTCAAATTGCTATAAAACATTACTTCTTCGTATTTCATTACAGATATAATTTTCATTCAACGAATTCAGTTCTCACTTTTCGGCAAGGTAAAAATACATGAAAACTCAAAACATCTTTATTAAAAATTGTAAAATACAAATAAACGTAAAACACGAAATACAGTTAAGAATAGTTTAAAAAAATTTACAATTAGAGCTTTTTTTTTAAATTGTTGATAATTCTACAACTACTGCATCGACATTACGTAAAGGTATAAAATCTTTGTCGGAATATATGGAAAACATAATTCAGTCACTTTTAAAGCAAAAAATGCACTATTTACCAACAAAAAGGATAAGAAAAAAAAAAACTGAGCTCACCGAGCTGGGTAACATAGCGAGAATATATGTGCAACGATTGCAACGAAAAAGGGAGGTGCACAACTATATATTATAGCAGTCTCATATACAGAATTTCTACGTTCTACTGCTGCTCGTTTTTGAGTAATGCGAGATACGTAAGAATATTTTTTTTAAATTTAATTTTCGACAAACAGCAAAATCTAATTTTAATGCGGTCTCCCGGTAACTATTCATCTGGTATCTATTTGGGTATTCCAAATAGGTACCAGAGGTTTATACTAGTTTTATACTCGTTAATTCGAGGAGATAAGTCTAAATAGAAGTGCAGCGAAAGAATGTGTTGTAACTTAATAGGCCGTACAAGTAAGTCGTGTGGGTGCAGCAAAAGAATGTGTTGTAACTTAACAGCCCGTACAAGTAAGTCATGTGGGTAGAGCAAAAGAATGTGTTGTAACTTAACAGGCCGTACAAGTAAGTCGTGTGGGTGCAGCAAAAGAATGTGTTCTAACTTAATAGGCCGTACTAGTAAGTTGTGTGGTGTCCACATCAAATTTTCTCTATTAATAATCTGCCGAAGTGGTATAACGTAAAATACATTTAAGTTACTAACTGGTAATTAAGTTACTAACTGGTAGTTATAGCTAAGTGGTAATTATAAGCATTTTCAACGCTATTTCTTAATTATTTTTTTTCTTTTACGTGTCTGATATAGAACCTTTTGGTTTTATTAATTGATATAACAAATGTAATTTAAGCTAAATTTAATGTAGTGTATATCCAGTTGATATTTATGAAATTTTAACATTTTATTGCAGGTAATAAAAGCAATTTTAATAACGGTTTGTAATTGTTTTTTAACAAAACTGTCATAAAACTCTTAGATATTTAATTGGTTCCTTTAATTGTAGTAACATATTCTTGGAAAAGCAGTTTAAGGAAAGATATGCCGTCGTGGAGGATTTTATGCGGGAACTGAGTGGTATTTACTTTTGTGTGATAACGTCATTTGAAGTGTTCATTTTCAACTAGTTTTATGCAAAGTAAAATACATAAAACCAATAGCTATTCGCTGTTGAAGTATAAAGGTACATTTCTGTTCTAAATATTTATTTTTCTATCTGATTTTCACTGCTTCAAAATATCCGTAGCAAACTGTATATTTTAACACCGGCGCACGTAATTTGTAAATTGTATTTTACTCTGCTGTAGTTCTTTGTGGTTACTGCGAAAACGAGGAGAACTAATCAAATAAGCGCCTAGCTGTTTGTTTAAATCCAGATGCGATTTTTCTGGCTCCAATTCCATTCAAAGTGAATTTAAAAGAACAAGTGTTCATTTAAAACCTTTCTTTTCTTTTATTTCGTGCGCTTAGGTAATTTCAACCGTTTCAATGTATCCAAACCCGCTGGAAATAAAAACTGAACAAGCAATTTGTAGCCTTCATTTGGATACACCGAATGTTGTCGTTTGGTTTCGTTCGTGTTTTCTGCGGTTGAAAAGGTGAAATTACTGGAACGAATTTGTAGGCCTTTTTCTTTTACTTCTCAAGATCGGGTCTTGTAATTTGTTCACAGAGCTTTTTCGCTGAATTTCTTTCAGGATTGTTAATCTACTGCAGTCAATTTAGGTGCTGGCATTCGAAATTAATCAAATTGGCCACTATTTTTTGTTCCGTCTATTCATTATTTTACAAGGTCCTATCAACAGAGTGCCGTAGAAATTGAAATTAATTGAACAAGCCTTTTCGAAAGTTGCTGCTATTTGGTTATCGTGATTTGACCTAGGAATGATTGAATAATGTCTGCGGATTAAAAGATGATCATGGATGAAGTCAGTGGAATTAAATGAATGTAGTACGGTTCGACTAAGTACCTTCTGTATAAATTCTGTTGATTATTTAGTTGTCTCGGAGTGATATTTACCTGGAATGTATTCGTTTACGATTTCTGTTTTCCAAATGTCTTTTTTCTTCATTTGCAACATTTTTACTCTTTGGTGGTGCTTTGAAAAGCGACGGACGAAAATTAGGAAGAATCTAAAAGCAACGTCTATCATCTGCGCTCTTTGGGAAGAATTCTGGCTATGCCAAACATAAGTTCTTTTTAACGAGCCTATGCGCAAGGCCTATTCTCAGAGTGTTACCATTAAAAAAGCATAAAATTTTTAATTTATCTTTTAAATTTAATCAATATGTTATTGGTTAACAAACAAAGCAATTAATTCCTTGTACGAAATAAGGGAAGTATTGTAATCGCGAAAGGTTTCACCAAAACATCTGTTTTGACCGCTGTCGAATGCAATTTAACCATGTTTTTGCGTCACATCTGTACGTAAGGACAGAATAAAGGACTCTTTTTCCCAAAACGGGTTGCGAAAAGGATTTAAAATGGATTCAGAACAGATTTTTTCGTGACATCTGTACGTACGTACGTATGTATGTATCTCGCATAACTCAAAAACGAGTAGCCTCAGAAAGTTGAAACTTTGTATATCGGACTGCTATAAGATGTAGATGTGAACCTCCCTTTTTGGTTGCAGTCGGCCGCACCAAATATATATTTATCCAATCTGTTACTCGGTTTCGTGAATTCAGTTATTTTTGTTCTTATATGTTGGTAAATTGCGCATTTTTTGCTTTAAAAAAGATTGAATTATATTGTTCTTATCTTCCGGTTAAGGTTTTTATGCCTTTAGTTAATCTGCATGCAATAGTTGTAGAATTGTCACCAATTTAAAAGTTGTTTAAGTGCGGCTAAGCTTAATTTTTTTTACCATAGCAGCCATACTTCTTTACATTTGAAACTTCGCAGAATGGTGAATTAAGTCAGTTTCTGCACATTCAGTGTCTTTTTGCCCAGTGGGACCAAAAGTAAACTCTTAGTTTTGTGCGCCGAAAAATCTGCCTTCTTGTCCGCTGCTCGAATTGCTTTTTTTGCATAGAAGCTCTAATTTTAGGTGTAAAACTTGTTTTAATTGTAATTGGTGTTTTATATTTTCCTATATTTTTCAGTTTTTAATAAAGATATTTTGAAGTTTTGAGTACTTTTTGCATGCCGCGAAGTAAAAAGTGAATTCATTGAATATATGTCTAATGAAATTCGAGGAAATAATTTAAAATGAAATGCAGCAAAAAATGCGTATAATTTAATATTCCTTACACGGAAGTCATGTGGTGTACACATCAGATTTTTTTAAATGATATGCCTAATTGATATAAATTAAAATACATTTCATTTATAATAAACCAAGCTGATAATTTTAATGAACCATTATAGTTTGTTGTAAGTAATGAACTATGTTTTTATGCTATAAGTTGCGTAAATAGTACAGTTTTATCAAAATGTTATAAAGTGTTTTAAATTTTTTACCATTTTTATCTAAAATTAAAAGAAGATATAACGGTAAATGTTTTTTGTAGATGTTAGAGTGTAATCTAAAATTTACAAGTTGCAATTTCTTTTCCCTTCTTCTCCCCATATGTGTAGCTGTTTTTCTATTAGTTTGCATATTGAGTGAGTATTCATATTAATATCATTTTGGCTATTTTTACATCGTTTGTTAACTTCTGGTAAGTAATTTCGTTTATTCGAAAAGAACAGTCTTTTGTCTAGTCATTTGGCATTCTATGGAATGCCTAGGTAGTATGTGAAGTGTTTAATCATTTCGTGCACTGTTTTCGGCATTCTGTAAAATGCCTAGGCATTCTATAGCATGCGGGATTTTATATTTTGCCCGTAACATATACATTCATTCGCTGTACAATCCAGTTGTCCATTCCTGTAGGTTATAAAACAAAGCCAGGTGGCATATAGTTTTTAGGGAAACAGATTTTGTGGCAGAAGTCGCTGGTGCAATTTTTCGATGGTAGTACTGTGGTTGATGTTATTTCTTGTATACTGCGTAATTTATGAGTCGTATAATACAGTCACTGATTTAATATTTCTGAGTTACCTTTTCACATATTTATTTAAAATACAAGGAGGCAAGCAATTATATTAAAATACTACCGATGCCAGTTCCGTTAGATTGAGAGTAATGCATCTAACAACAGGGAGAACGATACCACTGTAATCCTTCTCTAATAACCATGCAAAAAATACTATTCATAGTCATACATTTTTCAGTGTGATGCGATATGGAACGCACATAAAAAATTTTGATAGAAAAATAAGCTAAATCGATCTCATTATATCAGCAATGGCACGCCGTTTTTAATGATTTCCGTCTTCCTAATCAAATGGTCGTAAAAGCTCAAGTTCCATCCAATATTTCACCTATATTCAATTTTAGTCGATTAAATATGGCAAAATATTTATCATAAGTGATCAGAAATCAGTAACGCGAACAAAGAAACAAGCATTCATCTTTATATGTTTATATTTCTTAAAACTTATAAATTTTTGATTGCCAAACTCTACGATTTGAAAGCGAACAGTAGCAACACTTTTCGAAATAAAGCATTTTTATCTCCAACGCGCGAGACTGTTGCGACTCGGAAAAATGAGTGCGAAAATGAACGCTTTCAGAGTTTTGAATTAATATCTCTGAGTTTAGCTAATTTTTTTGGAACAAAGTGGACGTCGACCTTTTCTACGATCCAGAAAAGAATGGCAGAAAGTTTGGTGACGATAGCTATGGTAGTGACCAAGTTATTAGCGAACAAAGCAAACAGACTTTCTTCTTTATATATATAGATAATGGCGATTTATGGCAGCACGCTTTCATATAAATAAAATTTTAAAACGCACATTTGCGACGTAAGATCGCGAAATCAGAGAAGGGAAGAGAAAGCTTTTAGCTGGTTGCCTTTCTTTGAGTAGTTATTATTTTTTCCACAGAAGACAGCAGTATCACTATATGTTATTAGTAATCCATTTTAAAGGAATTTTAAAATGTCCATAAATTTTATAACTTGCTGTATAATTCTAAAAGGACAACCTGTGGTTAATTTGGGAGATTTTAGTTAGGAAATCGGCGCTAAGTAATTCAATATGACAACGCATTAGATAGATAGGGAATAAATATGCGGGTACTATTGAATGCAAAACCATGATCTCCAAAAATAAATGGTTTGACTGGGTTCAAACATTAAATTAATGACTTATGTATATGTTATTGACAAAGTGATCAATGATATTTTGTCCTTGGTGTATAATGGCCGAATGTTATACTTAATGACCCATTAATCATTTGAAAATTCCATATAATAGCTTATTAATCATTGGATCCATAACATGCTGTCGGCATTTTGCCAAACCCATGAATCTGCTAAATTCGCTATTTAAAAAAAGGGGGGCATTTTAAATGTTTGCCACGCGTTCGGTTTTGAGAAATTAGATCTCTTTGCAATACCTCTGGCATGTGCATATCACAGAATGTACATCTTTCGAAATTTAGCTTAATAGGAAACAACGAAAAATATGAAATTGCACGCAGGAGGAAACAGCGGAAAAAGTAGATTCGCAGTTTCGACATTGTCTAAAATCATATCTATAATTTGTTAGAGGCTTGAATAAAAAAACTCAAGAGAATATGTACAGCAAAAAATCTATTATCCGTAGCTCTTTTAAACGTGAGCCATTGATTTTATCCGATGGAAGAATAAATCCGCCAAGAAGCAAAGAATAGAAATGAGTTAAAAAATCGTAATTTAAAGTATTGTTTTGTTACGAATAAAATATGGTTATTTTGTTTGATTTTTTTATTTAGAAGAGAAGGATAAAATACCGCTTTAAGGTATGCAGCATTGCACTGTCAAGTAAAACTATCTAAAACTAACTATATAAAAATTTTTCCCTTAAACATTTTACACAAATTTAGCAATAATGGAATATCATGTTCTGTATAAATAATTTACTGGATAATTTGTAAAATTTCATGTACAATTACATGAAACTTCAACAGAAAACGTCCGTCATGCATGACAATGAGAAATAAAAGTGAGTTTAAAGAGTTTAGAGGATCATACTAAAGATATCAGAGTAAATTTTAATTTAAATTTAAGAATAAAATAAATAAAAAAATAAACGAAAAATACTAACAACGAAAGCGGAAAATGGAAAAAGTTGAAAAAAAGCCAAGAAAATTAATAAATCGCGATGAACAAATCGAAAAAAGCGATTTAGTACCTAAAGACATGTCCTTTTTATAATAAAAAGCTGGGCTGTCTTGATTACTTAAAATAATTGTCTTTTTATTATAAAAACTTAAAAGAAATTGAACGACAGAAAAAATTTTAAAAACATTTTGTGTATAATTATTCCGATTTAATTTCTGAAATAATTACTCCCTGATGAGACTGTCTCAAACATTAGATTATGATAATTAAATACAGTTTGTTTTAAAATATTATATGAAAGGATTTTTTAATTATTTTATTCTTAAATTTAAAAATCTAAAATTTGATCATTTTTATTTTGCGTATTTTAATTTCTGTTTTATTTCTTGAATATTTTTATTAGTTACAATAGTTTTCGTCACAGGCATTTTACACTTTCCCGGATATAATAATCATTACTTATTGAAAAATTAAATTTATCAAATCTCAGCTGCATTTTCGCTAGATATTTACACTGAAAATCCTAGATTTTGCTCAGCTTTTTAATTCAGTGTAAACTGACGTGCTGTTTAATTAATTTTTTCATTAAACATTTAATTTTCCATGCCATAACAATTTATATTTTTAATGGTAATTTATTTTTAAAAATTATGTATTTATTTATGAGAGAGTGAAACATGGGCTTTAAATATTGTATATGGTTTTTCTATTTTCTGTTTTCAATTTTTTAAGAGGTCATGCGGAATGAAACGTGATTCAGTTCTCTAGGATTATTCAGGTTTTAATGTTTCAGATTATTACCCCTTGAGAAGTCGGTCTGGAGCATAAATGCATGAATAGTCTAAAATGTATTATAAAATTTTAGTATGATTCGTAAGTTCACTTAAGAGAAATAAAAATGTTTCCAATAATAAGATGGAATGGTCTTAACTTTTGCTTCATGTTTTTAAAATTTAATAGGTTTCATTTAATACAATTTTAGAATTCTCTTAAGATGGTTTAATCTACTTCTACTATATGCTTTAATCTACTTCTACTACATGCTTTAATCTACTTCTACTATATATATATAATGTAGAATCATATTCAATAAGGAAGCAACACAAATTTTGATAGACGACGCTGACGTAGATCCCCGCTCTGCTTATATCCGTTCATAAATTATGCCGAAACTAAAAGGACGTGTAGTTATGAGGTCCTCAAAAGCACGCTCAGAGCTAAGTGCCCCCCAAAAGACAAAAGGATGAAGGGAGACGAAGCAAAGAATGCGAAATGCGTTTTCTTTCCCCACCGATCTGTTCCAATTTTAGAATGCGCTCGGAATATCTCCCTGAGAGACAGACTCAATAAAGAAGAACCACTAGCGAAAAAAGCCGGCTAACGAAGCCGGACCAATTCTTTTGGTTCTACAAGAACATCTTGATTGTTTTTCGGTTGAAATGGTTGTTGAAGCTGACATCTTTCAGGGCAGCGAAATGATTCAACTCTGGTTTGTGGGCAATCTATGTAAAACAAGAAGCTTCATCTTAAAGTAAAATATTTTAAGTTAGGGCGGAAAATTTTGTCTATTTTGTTTCTTTATTTTGATTATTCAATGGATGTCCTGAAAAGTCCCTAAGAGCCGAATATTCTATATCCTTCTTGCAGTCCTAATTCTTAGAAAACGTGACCACGGTATTTGATGTGATGAATTCCGAGGATTTTTAGCATTAGGTTTTTCAGTCTCGTCTCCATATTGGTTAAAAATTTAAAGTAAATATTTTTAGTTTCGGAACCTAAGCCCTCTTATTCAAGCGAAGTGTTCAAATCTTTCGCAGGGATTAGAGCAAAAGTTTCTGAAGTAGTCTTACAAGTTTGGGTCATGTGTTGGTTTTTTTTATCTTAACTCTTTCTTTTCTCTTGAATTTATTATAAGAGATTCAGCTAGCGTATTTCTTCTTGAGATAACTTTGTAAAAAGTTTTCTTTGTTGTGTGTACGTATTACTGGGATCGTGGAAAAGTATGTTTAATGCAAAATCTAGCCCATCGTACGTCAGAAACGAATTGTGAATTTATGAATTATTCCCAGATACCCCTGCTCATCAATAGAACTTCAGGTAAAGCAGCATATTTTATCGCATGCATTATCTGGATTTAGTTTTTAAAACACGTATTCGAATCTATTTCACAAATAATAAAAAAAAAGTTAATTTAGTAATTTTTAGATACCAGTAATACTGAATGAAACTAAAGAAATAAAGAAGAAAATAGTTTCAATTTGAGAATAAGAAATATAACTCCATTTCGAAAATGAAAATAATCTTCTTTAATAGTACCTATGAATTATGCGGATATTGCGCCAAAGTAATTATGTTACACGACACCATATGTGAATGTAAATGAAGAAAATATTGTACCCAATTTTTGGATATTTCTGTTTATTTTATCATTACTTTAATTACATCTATTCTTTATTTTCAAATTATTTTCGGCTAGAAAAACTTTCTAAAAGTGGTGAAACGCTTAAAATATTATTATCCAATTCTTTGATTATTAGTTTGAGTTTTTTATCGTATTTTCTCTCTAACAGTAAACAACTTAACGCTTTGTCCTTGTAATCCTAAATATAAATATCAGCAAAATATGCTAAATGCGCCAACCATAATTCACTAGCAATTCAAATTTTGAATCACAGAGGAAAATTTGAATTTCTGATCGAAGCTCAAAAAGACGATTTAAAACTTTACTTCTGGGTAACTTACTTCGCAAAATGTAGAAAAGCGTTTCATATTCGCTGCCCATCGCTTAGCATAAAATCGTATATTCTTGAATTTAAAGCTCAGCTTTTAATAAAATTAACAATTCTCACACCTTGGTTCAAAATGATTATCAGGTTTTCGGGGATTGTTTTGGCTACTAAAGCTTCGCAATGAATGGAGCAGTAAGAAAATTTAGTTTCAGTTGTGACCTTTCTTTATTTGAGAAATGACACCGGAATGTTTTCCTGTTTAAAGTCCGTCACTGTTTACGGCAAAACACTTATTCCAAGGAATATCATTCTCAGACATTAAATTGTCAAATACTTTGAAAATTTCATTTGCACTTGCTCTAGCATGAAGAGATTCACAAAATAAATACTCTTCTTCTTTCATTCTTTCATTTTCTTCGAAGTGTATGTAAACTAATAATTCAACGAATCAATACTTGACGCTTATTTAGTAAGTTTTAGGTGCCAATATAATGAATTAAATTTTAAAAAATCGAAGAAGAAATTAATTTTAATTTGAGTATAAGAAATGTAACCCTATTTCGAGAATAAAAATAATTTTCTTTAATAGTACCTAAAAGATAAGCCGATATCGCACCAAAGTATTAAAGATATGTTACACAGCACCATATATGAATGTAAATGAAGAAAATATCATCACCAATTTTGTATATTTCTGTTTATTTTATCATTACTTTATTAGATGTGATTAATTATTGCAAGTCTTTTTATTCATTTAATTTATAATTTATATTAATTATTTGATTTTAAATCACCTGAGATGTAATTTTAAATGGATATATTTCATATGTATATTATAAAGTTTGCAAGTTCATAAAAATAGGAATGGGTAGAGGATCATAGTTTTTACAGTTCTTAAGTAATTCTCACATATATTTCATCTCCCATATCATATCTTTAACATATAGCTGCCGTTTCCCTGTGTATTGGTATTTTCCGCACAAGCATTGTTCAGCACTTAAATTTTAATTAATTCTACCCCTTAAACGCAAGCTACTTAAAACACAAGTATTGGTTCATCGACTATGTCCTTTTCCAAATTTCTCATCGAAAGAAATACTTATTTAACTAAGCGTATCATAAATAACTATGACTAACGAAACATTTCATCTGCATTATAATTTATGTAACCATAGGTAGAGTACTAATTAATTTCGAATGAAAAATAATATTCCTTTATCTTCTGATGTAAAATGAAGCATGCGAAAGTTTAAAAAAAAATAATGAATGAATATAAAAGACAATAACGATTTTAAAAAGCATCGAAATAATTCAAAGAATATTGTGACCACAATTGTGAAAACATCTGAAATTATTTCGATCCAGGGCTGGAATGCCGGAGAAGGCATGGCTGTAACTGTCTGTTTCTTCGTAGAAGGCAAATGTTGCCCACCTGTTAGGTGCCTTCATAATAATGTGACCTCCTCTTCTGGTCTTAGTAGTAACCAACGTCTATGATGACTTGTGCCGCCATTGAGGAAAAAAAAAAGAATGTTTGGCATATATGATACAAATTTAACATATTCAAAAAAGAGAATATGAAAATAATAGATTAAAAGGTTCGAAGATTATTTCCTTTTTGTGAAACGAAGCAAGAACGTAAGGTTTTGATAAAGATCGATAGTAAGTGGCGATGGATGTAGTTTGTTGTTTTTCAGGTCAAGGTTGCAAATGCCTTTCAATGACGATATGCAGTTTCATTTAGATTCTTCGCTTTTTGTGTTGTTCTGCTATTTCTTTTGCTGTGGATAGTGGTAAATAATTAAATGCTGCAAAACATTTTTTTTTAGTGTACATCATGTGTTTTCTCAATATTAATGCTTATTTGGGCCTTTAAGTGTTTCTGAATTATAGGCAGCTTTTCCTCCAAAGATGCGCGTGTGTGCATGCGGCCGTGCATTGGTTTTGTGAAGTTATATAGATGTGTTTATCTCCCACCCACAAGCACAAGATCTAGAGCAAGATAACAACATTCGTGATGACTAAAATAGTTTACTGTACAGTTGGATGTATTCATTGTTATGTGGTATAACTTGCTGTCTTATATTACTCTATGTTCATACCAAATTTCATTAAAATCTATCTAAAATATCGAAAAGACGGTTTATTTTATTAATTTTAAAGTCTAGTGTATTACGGGGATGTTATGAGGGCAAAGGATTGTAATAACAGTGTTTACATGCCTGTGTCTAAACTTTAAAATCTGTGAATTTGATCTTGCGGATTGTGAAGATTTGAATAAAAAATAAAGAAGTAACTGGTCTTTCTGTAGCAGCGACAGCGACAAGAATATATGACGTTTGAAGTGTCTTTGAATGCGTCGAGATGAAAGGAACGGTTACCAATACATGCGTTTTAAAGGAATGCCAACGTTATTGTTGTAAAACAAGAAAAGTTCAGCAATTAATAGCAATTGGTACAATCACTTTTACCTCTGTGAAACACGTTTCTTCGCAGTACTTAACTCACATTTTTATTGCGAGCAATTGACTGGAAACACTAATTCTCTCTGGTGATCTTTTTTCTTCTTTTAAAAAAGTTACAAATTTTACGCCACAGCGTCTTCCGCGTCAAATGTGATGGAGCACTTACCCCTTGCGGTGAGATAAGAATCTCCTCTCCGCTGTACGTGAAGCAGAACGTCTTCATCACGTAGATGCCGTAATCCATTTGAGCTATTCTAGCCTGGAACAGCAATATCCCATGGCGTTTCGCGACCATTAAACGGTGAGCCTCGTAAAGAAGATCTATTCCATTTCCCATCTTGCCAAAGACTCTTAATTCGCCAATAACCGCCTATTTTTAGCTTAACTAAACTAATATAACTGTTACACCAACCCCCTTTTGTTCTTTAACGAGAACAATTTTTACTACATCCAGCGTTGTGCTTCCCGCGGGAGGCTGTTGTTGTTACTTTTTAGGTTTTCGGAGCGAAATCTTCGCGTCGTAGTGAATGTCATGGTAACGAGAGGACTCAATCTGCGCTTCCCAACATCTCCGTAGAATGTAATAATACGGTTGCATCTAGGGCGCTCCCGGCGCCATTTTTGGGCACCACATTTATTGCACTGAGCACTGCGTGAAGATAACTATACTCGGGACATACCTAAAAAATATATACATTTCCATTCACCTATCCTAGCAGATATGCTTCAGTTGTTACAAGTAGTTTAAAAAACACTTAACGGATAAAAACACCAAGTAAATTCATCATTAGAATTTGTGTTTGCTCAGAATTATACAATTTTCATATTGACTGATATTTTAATGTCGCATTTCGATCTACTAATGAACTCACTTTGTTTAGCTGTTATTTACTTTCCGATACGAATTCAAATTTTAATCTTTGTAGTTTCTTACCGAGAACTTTTATTTACTATTAACAGACGCTTGTCTAACTTTGTTTACTTAATCCTTTGAAAATTAAAGCAAAGTGTAAAAAGCTACGATCTCATTGAACTTTAGCGTTTGTAAATTATAACCTTCTCTTTCAAACACCTATATTATTAAAGTTTTTCCTCTTTTCATCAAAATTTAAGTTTGATGTTTTAATTGTTTGTTACCACAAAGCATTCAACAGATGCATTGCTTAGGAGGGATGCTTTTGCGGAGGATCATGAACAGACTACTTCTGCAAAGCTTGTGGAAGAAAATCTGTTCTGTTCATTCAAGAAATTGCTATTAAATGCAATAAACAAAGTCAATCTCCCACGAGCAGAGATTTTGTATAAAAAAGAATGTAGCACTAATCAAAGTATGATGCGTTAGTTTCTAAACCAATGCCGAATGGGCAGTAGAGCATGAAATTCGGAGTAAATCCGTCTTTTTCTTTCAAGTAAAGGAAGCATTGTAATCATGAAAAATTTCGGGTATTATATTTCAACGAAAATATTCATTTTGATAGTTCCCGAATCCATTTCGACGATTCTTTTGCTTGACTTTTGTACGTACGGACAGAATAAAGGGCTCTTTCCTCCAAAACGGATTGTAGAATGGATTTAAAATAGATTTAAAAGGGATTTTTTTGTGACGTTTAGACTTACGTACCTCTGTATGTATAACATGTATGAATAACTAAAAAACGATGAGCCCTTGAACGTTGAAATTTTCTATATAGGAATGCTATAGCATCTAGTTGTGCGACTCCTTTTTTTATTGCAATCGCAAAATGTGTATATGTAATATATATGTACACACAGGCACTGTTAGTCTTAAAAGTCCTTCCCTGGCTTATTTTCTCAATCGGTAATCGTAATCATATACTTCTAATTGCAGAAGTTTTATAAATAACGAAAATCTTTTTGTTTTGGCAATGTCAAATTTAAAAAAAAATTATTTTCGACAAATAACGAAATCGAGCTACATATATAATTATAGCTTATATATGTGGTTAGTCTAACAATATTTAATATCAGTTTATTGTTGTAAATATTTAACAATATGCAATATCACTTTATTGTTGTTATTTCGTCGTAGTATATTGGTCTTAGTGATAGACTTCCAATTACAGGAGTGTTTTAAATAACGAAAATATTAATTTTTGGTAATGTCAGGTTTAAAAAAAAATTTGTTTTCCACAAATAACGAAATCTAACTTTTAATGCGGACTCCCAGTTACTATAATTATATTTGGAAAAGTTTTATACTCGTTATGAAAAAATGAAATCTGAAGTTTGATTGCTGTTCTTCAAAAATAGACCGCGATGTTTAATTACAAAATCTGCAGTTTTTGATGTCATTTTCAACTTCATTTGAGGGATCAATTAATTAACTGAAAATAATTCGAGGAAATTAGTTAATACTCGTCATGAGAAAATAAAATAAGAAGTCTGAAATCAAACTTTAAAAATTGACCGGGATATTTAATTTCAAAAGTTACAATTTTTGATGTCATTTTCAACTTGCGTTGAGGGATCGGTTAATTAAATTAGAATAATTCGTGGAAATAAGTTTAAATGAAGTGCAGTGAAGTCATTTAGTGCTGATATCAGATTTTTTTTAGTGCTGTCAAGTTAAATTTATTCCAACTATAGAATAATCTAAATTGCCGATTTATTTAATGTACATTTTTACTGTATATTTTTTAAAATGCAATATATTATTCCATAACGTTTCCTGTAATAGAACTTGAGTATTCTTTTTCTGTGTTAAGATATGATGTTTGCTTTATACGGGTAGAAGCGGTAATATTGCCAAGCTTAAACTATGCTATAATTTTATAGTTAGCTGCTGTCGGTCTCGCAAGTACAAAACATTGAAAATAATAACCATATTTGCATAGTAACGTGATTTAGTAGTCATCAAAGAAAGCTTTTTAAGCACTTATATAATTAAGCTTTTATATTTCCATTGTAATAGAATGCTTTATTATGTTATTCACATGCGTATTAATAACAGACGCATTCAGTTACGCTGGAAAATGAGCCTCTTTAATTTTTTTGGCCTTCTTTAACTGTTGTCTCTCTTTCACTGTAGTATGCAACGGGGTTATTTCTTATTGATAAGTGAGTTGAAGTAATGGTGCTGAACATATCAAATGATTGTCGCATAGTGAGAAACAGGCTATGTATATCTTGTGGCATCGAATATAACGGATGTCAGAAATATTACTAACATAATGGTAACGTAAATTTCGGAGCAAATTTCCATGTAAATTCATTCGTTTTGTAAAGAAATTAAATCTTCTTCTGTCTGATATCTGTTTTTGTCTGTTAAACGAAAATAATGTGGAAAAGTGATGTAAAATTATAGCCGAAAGGGGGATTAGCCCAGCAGGGTTATTAGTCTCGAAACCTCATTTTGCGCCGGTTCACTATAACCGTTTCGCGTTTCATATTGTTGCCATCAAATATTATCGCCATGTATTATACTTAAAGAAATTAGATAATGAAGAATATGCATGAATGTATGTGTTTCTCGCAATTAACAATTATAAAATATTCCTGGACTGTCTGTCTTAGGTGTTATATGCTTTCATGGATGTTTTTCTGTGGGAAACTGGCCTTTGTGTACATTACGTATGGGAAAAACCATTGAAGTCGAATGAAACCAACAGTTTCCAAAAACAAGAATTGAACCTGGGATGTAAAGCAGTGTTCTATGGTTTTGGTCATCAGGCCATTGATGGCAGTGTAGGATAGGAAACATCTGCCTGTAGTGTAATTAATCTACCAATACGAAAGCGTAAAAACGTATTGAAAACTCCGACGTTAACAGAGAGGAATCCAAAATGGTCGTTGAGTAAGAACTTGCTTACTGGGCAACTTTGCGTTGCGTAATGTCCGGATCGATGCTTCTCCAAACCCCGAACGAATTGCCCAACCACCCCACGTCGATTCGCCAGGGAGGCCAAAAAATCTTCTACTCAAACCTCAACCTATAGAAGCACCATGCACCACAAGGAGATCGCAGTCGGAATAAGACATTAAGATCTCTGTGTTTTGGTTGTACCGTAGACGATGGAATTCTGGGAGGGAATGTGCAATGTATTCTTCTTTTATTTGTTTATTTTCCTACGCTGCTCCGTCTGCTGGTATTAAAAAGATATATCTATTGATCAACGAAGGCCTGTGTGAAATATGATTTTGTTCGAGCAACCACAAATATTGAAAAATATTCCAGGAAATGTGTGGTAGATGTCTGTTTGGCATTGAGTTTAGGTTAAACTTATGTTATTTTAGAATCACATTACATTGTGACTCGAGAGCTAGAGAGTATACAAGATCAAGAGTTATCATAAATGAAAGTTTCTAGTGTACCAAAATTACTCTAAATATGATAAAAAATCCGTAACTCGGTAAGCAACTTTAAAAAAAAAATCTTCCATTTAATACGATAATTAGAGGGTACAAAGCCCGTGCTGTTGGCCCAAAACCAGATCCCTGATAAGATATGAAGGCTTGTGATTATGCGAGTTCCAGAAGGGGGCATTTAAAATCCACTGGAGAGAAAGTCTCTTCAAAAGCTTGATGGTGGTAGCACAGAGATTGCAGATCCTCGAATTCCATTCCCGGGAGTTATGTGGATCAAAATAGTAATGGAGCCAGACAAAGTCATGCTGTTAGTATTAATACTCAAAAGTTATAACAAATGACAAGTACAGATGATGTATTCATGAAACCCATCCATGTGGCTAAAATATCAATTCCCAGTTTTAAGCAACAACAGTTGCAGTAACGATTCCAAAACTGATTTTAAATGGATTCAGAAGAGATTTTTTTTATGACATCTCTACCTACATATGTATGTATGTTATAACTCAAAACGTTCAACCATAGAACGTTTAAATTAGTATAGCGGACTGTTATAGCATCTAGTTGTGCACCGCCCTTTTTTTCTGCAATCGGCCACACCAAACGTATATAGACTCATAGTCTTACCCAGCTGGGCAGCACTGTTTTTATTCTTACATTTTGGTAAATGATGCATTTTTTTGTTTTAAAAGTGATTGAATTATGTTGTTCTTATGTTACAGGTAAGCCTTTAGTTAATCTGCATGCAGTAGTTGTAGAATTATCAACAATTTAAAAGTGGTGCTATCCCTAACGAGACCGTCGTTTGTTTACATTTGAAATTCTTAGTAGAATAGTAAATTAAGTGTACCAGCCTAGTGCACCCACTGACAGTGTCTTTGCCGAGTGGAACTTAAAAGTAACTTTCAATTTTGTGCAGCGAAAATTCTGTCTTCTTGCCCATTGTCCGAATTGCCCTTTTTTCGGGGGGGTGGGCTTAGAAACTCTGACTTCGGTTGTAAAAAATATTTTTTAACTGCTTTTGACTACATTTCATGTTTTAGGTTTTTCTGCATTTTACAATTTTTAATGAAGATTTTTTTGTACATTTTTACGTTGTATAATTCAATAGGCCGTACAGGGAAGTCATGTGTTGTCAGATTTTTTTAATTCTAATTTAATGTAAATGACTCAAAATACGCAATTATAAAGACCTACAGACGCAATTAGAAAAGTGTTTCGATAACTGATATGCAAAAAGGATAATTTTGAATAATATTTTATCTCAGGAACAGTAATAAGAATTATATATTTCTAAATGTATGTGATATTTTTGTATGCAATATTCAAAGATACGAGTAAAAGCTTACTTTCTCATCCTGAAATTAAATACTGCTTTAAAAGTCGTATTGTAATTTTTGATAGTATATTGTAATTAATACAAACAAGTATGACAAGACAAGTATATTGTAATTTTTTGACATTCTCATTTGCAGCTGTTCTGGTAAATGCTCCAGTTTACACTTTTAAAACCTTTCACCAGTTCCTCTTCCAAATGAATTGTATCACACACTTTTACAAATTTTTATTATTTCTTTCGTTTCCTATGAAAATAAAGCTTTTAAATAGAACTGTTTTTGCGAAAATGTTAGTACCCTGGAAAAAAAAATGTGTTCGGATGACTTCGCAAATGAAGTTTCTTTATCTGGGCCTACCTTTAATTTGTTTGTGTTCGATACACACTGTCGAATGATGTCAGTCACGTAACCCAATCAGTAGAAGGAGGGGAGTGTTCCTTCTTTTTTCGCAGAAAATAATTTTTTCTTTCTTTCTTTTCGGAAAACAATTAAAAGTTCCGATTTTTATTGTCAAGGAAATGTGAGTATTTAAAAAGAAATATTTGGCTCTTTTATTTTTAATCTGTACATTATGAGCACTAAGACTTTTTGAAATTAATACAAATTAAAAAGAGAAATGGCAGGCTTTTAGTCAGTAATTAAAAGTTATTAAAATTAAATACCGAGTATTTTTTTCCCTTTTATCTGTCATGTTAAAGAGAGAAAGCTGATTAAATTTCAAGACTTGGGGGAGGATTATTAAAATATGTAATGATTTTCTGCATGTGCATTTTGTTCTACGATATTTCTGACATAAGGGAAAGAATTATTAAAAATGAATAATTATTGACTCGTAAACTTTCCTGATAAAAAAATTAATGTTAAGAAAGATGTGTCAAATAGTGCCAATCAAATGGCGCCGAAATACCAATGCGAAGCTTTGCTTTTACTATAATGGATACAACTACTTCTACTTATACAAATCATAAATCGTAAACATGCAATAGTTAAAGTATCAATGTAGAAGGATCTAATAATAATCCGATAGCACAGTTCAGTTAAAATAAATATTCAAGCAGTTATAGTTCAGCTACGTTCTTTTGACCGAATTCCATAGTGAGGACACTGAGAAAAAAAAAATTGAAAGGTTTCAGATTTTAACGGTAGCGTAGAAGAGTTTGGTAAGGTTTTTTAAACTCTTGCTGAGCTCGCAGTCTACTAGTCTGCTCTTGCATTCATTCACGCCTGCTAACGTTTTTTAGCTTTATTATTAAGCATAATTTTCTCCTTGCTTACGCACATACAGTTCAACAAAAAGTAACAAAATTTTTAAAAGTTTCATAACAACATATATTTAGAATTCCTCATGCGGTATTAAGTGCTGGCACACGTTTATATATTTTTCCTCATTCTTTTTCCAGTTCATCATATCAATATTCAGCTTTCTTAGGAAGATAGCTTACAAAAAATTTTTTTGTTTTTTTATTATTAACTTTTTATGTGTTGACTTTATTTATTAAATATCACGTTCTTCGAATTCTCGGCACATAAAATTCAGTTCAGGAAAATCACACTATATATTTAAAAACATCATATCTTTAAAAGTCTGGATAAAGTGGGTTGCCATGTACATTTTTATATTCGCTATTTATTTCTTTAAAAGCTGCGAAAATCTGCCTAAAATAGTTATCATAAAAAAGTGTATAATAATTTTAATGAAGCTAGTGTAGTTTCTTAAAAATATTTTTCTAATTAGACGTTTCAGGATTTTAATGCATGTATGTTTATTTAAATCAATAATATTAAAAAAGTAGGGGAAAAGGCATTCTTAGGAACTGTGTTTATTGCTTTTATACCGTTCACTTTATTACTCAGTAACTTTACAGATTAAATTTGAATGTAATTAAGGCTTTACTGAGTGGTAACAAGCTAGCGCGTGGAAGATAAAAGTATTTTATTTCCGGCAGCAAAAACGCATTGCTTTCACAGAGTCGAGTTTGTTAATTAAAACTGAAAAATAAATATCTTACATTTTTCCGAATGGCTACAGTCTCGCTTACTAGAGATAAAAGTGTTTTGTTCCGTTCAATGTTGCCAGTGAAGTCGCTGAGATTTTAATCAAAAATTCCTTAAAGTTTTACAAAATATGAAATAAATAATAAAATGAAATTGAAAATTCGAGCTTCCAGGTGCCCATATTCGGGTGAATGACTACGTTATTCAAAATTTGATGGCTCTAGAGACCGTCGTTTTTTCACAGTACGGGGAACATATATATACATATGCCGATTTTTTATTATTTTATTTCTTTAGAAATAATACAAAGCTATAATATTTTGTTTTCACAATATGAAAAGTGATGCGCCGTTTATAAGGATGTTAGAATAGATGGAGTAAGCATGACATCATAAAACTGAAGCCGATGAAATGTCAGCAATGTGACGTCAAGACTTATCATGGGCGCCATATAACGTACGGGTAAGGTACGAAAAATATTGTTAAATAAAATTGCACTGAATTTGAAAGCAAAGATTAACATTCGCAGGCTCAGAAAAGTGTTTTTAGACATAATTTGCATAAAATACCACTGAAACTTCCAGTGATCTTCCGGATTTTACCTTGTATACATTTGTGTTACAGTTACCATTTACACATTTTCATGTACCTAGGTTTTATTAGATTTAAAAGAGTTACTTACGATCCTTGTGTCTTTTCTATGTGCTAACTAGAAAATCTTTTATGTTAAGTATTAATATTAGAACGGGCAACTTATAAACGTTCACTGATGAATAGCAAACATGTGTTGAGTCATTAGGTTAATTGGAAGCAGAAGTCGTAAAAAATGAGCAGTGCCCTCGCCGAGACTCGAACCTCGAACCTCTCGAATACTCGCCGAGTGTGCTAGCCATTGCACCATGCTAAGGAGGCGGGAGAAATACGCTATAAAGTTACGGATTGTAATTTATAGGTTTTGATCAATCAGGGTCTTTATGGGAAAACAGTTCTTTAGTAGAAATTTATGATTAATAACAGCAAAAGTTAAAATAATGTTGAAGTTAAATGTAAAATTCTACGAAATGTATTTCACCATTCTTACCATTCACTTAGGATGTTTTATAAAACGTCAGTTTGTTTAATTAAAAAAAAACCAATTTTTTTTAGTCGACAGTTTCTTCATACGAATATATTTTTATCATTGAAATATTATTTATGTATCATTGGCATTTATTTGTTTAATTTCTTAATTTTGTTTTTAGTTTTCATGTGTATAAATATTAATGAATTCATTTTATTTTCTTAATTTTTATTCTTTATTTGTTTCGATTTAATTCAAACAAAAGGCTTCTGTGCAAAACATAATACCTTTTTAATTCGGTGTTTACATATTGATTCTGTACTTCATGCATATTCAAGTTGCGAACAAAAAAATAGGATTGCAACGTTTTTAAAAAGTCTATAAAACGGAAAATTCTTTTTTTCCCAGCCGAGGCGAAGTAAAAATATTATTGAATTCATATTTTGAAGAAATTGTTTAAATTTTTTCTCTAGGTGGTTTTTCGGAAATATGCAATTTTTCAAGTTAAATATCAACAGATATTAATTATGGTATAATAGCATTACTTTATGCAATGAGGCATGTAGTTAACCTTACTCAGAAAAAAAATCGAAATCACTCACTTTATAATAATTAATGTTTGGAACGTGTTCCCAAAGCATTTGTTCTTAACTGTCTTGTCACGGTTTTGGCCACAGATATGAAACCACACTACAAATCATAAATCGTGAAGAATTCGTGATTGAAGGTTGAAGATTGAAGGTTGTCAGTGTCCTCAATAGAAATCTTGTAATTCATTTATTTTATTTAGAGCTCCCGCTGCAAAATAATAATTTGCTTTGAAACAATTATTTATTAAAGAAATTTTAGTATGCTATGAGGGCGGTTACTCGAGTTGTCGTGCGCTAACCTGAAATTATTTTTGTACACAAAACTAATGAAAATTCAAGTACTTGTTTTTCTTCTGAATGAATAATTATTTCATGTGACTGCATTTAAATTCGTTTTTGTAATGATAACGAAGTAGCTTCCAGATTAGTTAAGAGGAGAGAGTTTCTATAGACTAAGTATGTAACATTTGAAACATATTGTTGGGTGCGTACGGTTTCGTAATGGATTGAATGAACACGAACCCATGATAACTTGTTAAAATTTATTTTACCAAAAGAAACATGCTGAAAATATCTGGAACTTTCCACAAAAATACTCGCACAGCTCTTCTCAGTATCACAGAGCACAATCAAGTAGTTTAACTTCACTCTACTAAGAACGTTAAACACAGCGCTGCGCAAACTGCATCTAAAGAGCGAAGCTCACCCGGAGATTCCTTAATACTCGAAGTCCGAACTGAAAAACTGAACACTGAATCTCTGTCTGCTCTTATATAGTTTTTTGCTGGCTATCGAGAAATCTCTAGCACCTTTTATTTCTCGAAATTACTGGAAGGCATATACGGTTAAAGTTACACATAAGGGCCGGATACGGTTACAGTTACATATAGGGATCAATTATACTTACTCAGTTACAATACTAATTACAGTTATACAGATACCAGACTACATTTCGGAGAATGTTGGCGATTTCTCTCCATATTTGGTGACAAAAATTAGTTCTCGCCTGTTTACCGAGATAGCCACTTACCTCAATACTAAATGGACTTGCCCTGTATTATTATTCTTCCGGCAGAGCTTCGTCTCTTTCAGACATTTCATGGTATATTATATATATCTCATGAGTACTGCCATTAGTCGTTCCATAAGTTTTAAATTACAGCTGAAACTGCGTAACAATCCCAGCTATTAACACGTAATAAAGACTTTTTAATAATAAATATTATTTAAAAAAAACTACAATTTCACTAAAGTTATGTGCATATATACGAAATCCGTAACGATATTTCGTTAATTAAAATGATGCTGAAAATATTCGTTAAATTTATTTTTAAAAAGTCTTTATTACGTTTTAATAGCTGGGATTGTTAAGCAGTTTCAACTGTAATTTAAAACATATGGAACGACTAATGGCAGTACTTATGAGATTTACAAAGTCGAAAGAACGTAAATAATTCCCTGATATCATAATGCAGCGTCCTGTAACGTAATGTGAAAATACAGAAAAGCCTAAATAGGCACTGTTGCTTTAACAATACTTCATAGCCTAGCATGACGTACAATAACGGTCCCTATTTTTTGGAAAGATTCCTTCGTAAATGTTTCCAAATGAGTCATCGTTTCAGTAGATAAGTTGTTTTAAAGTATATAGTTAACGGATAAAAGATGTATATCAATTCCGAATTTACCGGGAAACAAAAAGTTAATAGACTTACTGTTCATTACCAGTATCGTGTTTTTAACCATTAACTAGTGAAAATTGATTTCAACCGGACATAGTAGCCGGAACTGCTTGGTTTTCGCACGAATGCCATGACCATCAAGCTACAGAAAATCGTAATCATTACGTCTTATTGCCTTTTAACTTGCAAAAAGTTCTGTACCTACGAATTTAAAGTTCGACGGCTGTTTCTGGAAATGCAAGTCAATGTTTCCCTCATTCTTATGTCACTAGGATGGTGAACCAAAAGGGATTTAAATACGTTCAAGTAAATAGTGCCTTTAAAAGGTCATCTTTTTTTGTTGGATGTACCTTCTGTTTTGCAACTTTTTCCAAAAGAATCTAGCTCTATTGCGTAAATAGCAGTCCATAGTTGAGATGCAACCAGCAGGTCTTTTTGAAAGTTTGAGCGGAAATGTTCTGCCTTTACCAGTTACATTGATATTATGTAGTTCTCACGAACTTTGAGTCTATGAAAGCAGCCATGCTTACTGTAAGGGATCCATTAACTACGTTCCATTATGTTACTTTTTTTATACTGTTAATGCTCTCTCTATCTCTTTTGAAGTATTACTAAGGTTATTAGAGTACGATGTTGTTTTTGTTGAGGCTTAAGCACTGCATTAGAAGCTTCTTATTTCTGCGATTACATTTTGGCGTCTGTTTTGGTAATCATTGTTTTGCAGGCTTCTTTTCGAACCTGTATAGTCAACAAGAGCAGAATTGTTGCTTTCTAACCGTTTCAGTTGTTAGATTATTCATCTTTATTGTATGAACATTCTCTTTTAATTTTTCAACAAATTTGTATTAAAGTTATTTAAAATGCATTTTGTTTTTGCAAAAGTTCATATCTAAAAATGTTCGCAACTTAAAAGGACGTAAAATTGGAAATGTCTTATGCATTTTAAATTTTGCCTTAACATTTCTTAATATTGGCTGAACACTTCTTCTTTGGCTGAGTATTTTCTTTAAATTTTGGCTGAACGTTTTCACCATATGCAGTCCATTGAATAGTGGACAGGACTTGCTGTTTTAAACTTCTATTGTAACAGCTATTGTACTATAATTAGAAATATAGTATAATTATCAAATACATTATCAGCGATAATTATAATATATGATTATAACTATGTTATTTCTTCGCATACCTTCGTGGTGTAGTGGTCAGTACGCGTATTCGAGAGGTCCGTGGTTGGAGTCCCGGCGAGGGCATTGCTCGTTTTTCACCCCCTGATTTCAAAATACGTAGTGTCTCTACAGTGGCACCCGAACAAAAAAAATAGTGGTGGATGATGATTCTACACCACCGGGATTGGGCGATTGGGTCCCTAATCCCCAGTTGCCCTTTAATAGAGAAAGTATATAAGGTATTTCTCCTTCCTTCTTTGCATGCTTTCGTGATCAGCACGCTCGACACGTATTCGAGAGGTCCGTGGTTCGAGTCCCGGCCCGGGCATTGCTCATTTTTCATCTCTCCTGCTTTCAAAATACCTGATGTCTAGCAGCTGTAATTCATAGCCTTGTTAAATTTTATTAGTTTTTCAATTTCACTATAAAAATGAGTCTCGATTGGGAATAATTTGTTTCTGAAATTGTAAGAACTAGGCTGAAAGAGCATCTGATCATCTCTTTTTGAAAAATCTGTAAGTGTAGTGTTATTATGAGTTGTAGTGTAATTAATTAATCATCAAATTTGTGTCCGTTTTACTCTTGTGTCGAATGTTTAAATAAGAGGATGCTATCACCAAATGTTATTCTATGTATTATTTTTTAAAGAAATTATGTAACAAATATAAATAATACAGCAAATAAAAAAAATGTTTGGTAACACTAACGCTGTATTGGGAATTCTGAAGATAGCTTAGATTTTGTTGTTAAATTTTATGTGGCATGAGTGCGAAGAAAGTGATGCGTAATAAATAAGTGTGAAAGCATAAATAAAATATTTATCGTCTTATTTTAAGAAAACCGAGCATTAATATCATGAACTGAGAAAAGACTAAAAAAATGTATGTCCATACTTAACGCTTTCTCGGGAATTCTGAAGAATAAAAATAAAAGAATAACGCTTTCTCGGGAATTCTGAAGAATAAAAATAAAAGAATAAAGCTTTTTTTTGAATGTGAAACACCTCTAGAAAATCCAATTTACCAATGGAAGATGTTTTCTGAATTTTAAATTGTTCAGATTATTTAAATTATTCAGAAAACATCTTCCATTGGTGAATTGGACTTTCTAGAGGAGGTCCACATTGAAAAACTCTTTCTGTTCTAGTTAACGATCCTAATTCCAATCCATCTTTGCCTTCAGCCTTTAAGGAAATTATGTTGTAGCTCTCGTTTCGTTAATAGATGGCGCCAGTAGCTTAACTCCTGACCAGCCATTTTTATCTTATCTCGTTCATTTGCGCTTTGACAGCTGAGGATGATGGTTCGGTAAAACCATCCAAACTAGTCCTCTAAAAATTTGCAAATATAACGCTGATTTTTGTTGTTGGACTATTCTAGATTAATACTTGTTCGTCGTGTTATTTTATCTTCTGTCTTAACAAACATGTTTAGCATTTTAAGTATTTTATCGAATAATTGTTGATTTCATTCTCAGTTACTTGGGGAAAATTATAAATTGCAATCAGTTTCTTTTTGACTTCACGGGTAATTTTACACGCACAATGATCTGAAGCTGCTGTTGCGTTTATATTGTCTTGCTATTCTAGCATTTCTTTTTAAAAAATGAAACCAAATTGATTTTAAAAAATAAAATCATATAGATATATAAAACTGCTAATCAAAATATTCCGTTATAAAATATAATTACTGTTGCCAGTTTATGGATACTAAAAAATAAGCGAGACCTGAACAAAATTCTATAGTATCCATTTTACATTTATTGCGTAGAATCTTTTGTATATAAAAACTATTCATGT
>KK119748.1:45926-64580 GCA_000611955.2 Stegodyphus mimosarum | reverse complement strand
ACGCATTACTAAAACATATACATTCATACATATAATCTTATGAGTCCTGTAGGGACGGGGGGAGAGAAATATGGCTGCCTTATGAGATACTGCATCCACAACTGAAGAGTTCTTCATAAGAATCGTCCTTGATGGCGTATTATGTGCACCTTCTTCCATCTTCATGTTTTTTCGTCGTTATCCACTTAAAACACAGAAGCATTTTTTTACGACCGTTATCCGTAATGAGGTATCTATTTAGAAAGGTTTTATTCGCTGAGCTAGGTTTTGTGCCGCTCGTACTTTGAAACAAAAGATCAGGGTGGGAAAAACTCGTTTAGTACACTAAAGAAAAGCCTCGAAGCCGAAGCGCCGCAATGTTCTGCCTTACAAATCCAGATAAAGCACATTTTAAGCCGAAACTTTTGATACTTAGAATGTTCCAAAAGGGGGAAAAAAAAAGAATGAAAAAAAGGGAATAATTTATCGTATTATGAATTTTTACGAACTTCTTCAGCACCGACGGTACTTGGCTTATTTCAATTAGAATTGCGGGCTAACGATTACTTTTTTTTCTTTTTATTAATTCCTTTATTAACTTTATTTTTCTTTTTTTATTCCGTATGCTTTTCAAGTTTTTAGTTAATGAAATTAAAATTCATTGTGCTTTGTTAAGTAGTTAATTCAAGTGTTGATTACACAGGTTTTGGAGCGTCCTATTGTCTTGAGTCATTCGCCTGTCCACTTGAGAAACACTTTGGCGCTTATTACGGGAATTTTAGCCGAATTGTGTGTTTTAATTTTTTTACAGTGCTTTATCTGCTTTTCTTTTATCGAACATTAGAAGCTGGAAATAAAGCTTGAAATGCTTTTTATTCGTTTGATAAAAAATTTGTTGTTTTTTAAAGTTTATTTAATTTTAAAGCCAAGTTCTTTTTTAAAGTGACTTTTTTATTGCTGTTAATAAAAGTTCTAATATTCATATGATTTTTCCATCGTGCTGATATAAAGTCTTTTGCTTTCTGTCCGATTTTTCGACCACATAAAATTTATTGCAAGAATTCATATATTCGATGTGCTAATCATATCTTTCAGCTTAGATTTTCATATTTTGTTCCTTTAAAGCAAGGCTTCTTCTGCAATATTTCTTGGTGCAATACTAGAGTATATTTAGTATAATTTATTTAACTTAGTTTTGGTTTGGTTTATTTAATTATGGCAAAGCACTCGAGGACTACCTGCCTAAAGGAAAGGATGCCTTCGTGGAGGACTTTGTAAGGGAAACGGGCTAGTATGCATTTTATACGTGAAAAAAAACACGGAAATGCCCATGCTAGCCAGTTCATTCACTGGGATTCGAACTGGGACCAAACTACCAGTGTTCAGCGACGTTACCATTCGGCTCTAACTTAGTTTTGTGTCATGTTATTTAGCATTAAGCAAAACACTGTAGCTTCTCATATGTCATGCATATGGATAATTGTGTGATAAATTAAAAGCGGATATTGCAAAATTCGGAATTGTCGACTATAAAATTGTTACTATCGGATTTTTATTATAACGTTTTTATGAAATGACTGTTTTTAGCTGTGCCCTTACTTATACATTGTCGTTTGTTTTTCGTATTTGCGGGGAACGTTTTGCTGCCGCAATACAAAATTTTATATTTTAAGTTTATAACATACACAGTTATAGAAGTATCTACAGTTGTAGAATTAAAAGGTTTTGATATACGAATTAAATTTTAAAACTTTTATGCAGATCTCGTATTTAACATTAAAGCTTTTATGATCCGCTGCGTTTTGAAGTTATGAGACTTTCGTTATCAATTCATAAATATCTGAAATTTATGGCGTGTGTCAAAAAGCGCGTTTAATCAAAAGCTGCGTCTTTCAATGCCCAGGCACTTGCCAACTAAGCATTCACCGGAAAAGGATCGTACCTTGTCAGATACTCTACCTTTTCAGCGCCGAGAACGTTATCCAGATTGCGCCACTGCATATCTCGCGTAATTCCGGGTAGTTTTGCGTATAGCTACATAGATTTAAATTGTAGATTTATCTGTGTGTACATCAGTACAACTTCTCGGATTTTATGATGTCGTCAACTTTTTGTAAATATCTTGCACTTGTCTAGCTCCGCAAAAATCAATCAGCATGCAAGCTGTTTAGGATAAGATCTTCGTAATGTAAAATTCACTTTCATTATTGAAAGCCGCTGACATTTCAGTTCGTAAGAAAAAAAAATTTCTTCGTAAATTTTCAAATTTCAGATTAATTCTTTTAATCACAGTTCCATAAGTGGGTAAAAACATTACCTTGACAATTTAAAATTACAGTCTAACATCCTGAACAAAAGTTTTTTACTTGACACTGTTTTAAGTTGAGCATTACTTAGGCTCTACTAGTTTAAAATAAATCCCCGGAAATTCAAAACACAGAGCATAAAATCGCACACTGAAAACGAATTGTTCAAAACAAATAATGCCAACGGTTAAGGACAAAATGATCTGCAGTGATATTATTTCATCCTGTGTTAATGCCACGTGGGGAAATTCTCATATAGTTATTGAAAATTTAAATTGTATCCTTTTTTCACTAAATCGTTTAACGCTCAAAGCTTGCAACAAGAAGTTCTTGGAAGTATGATGAAAACAATTACTATTTTGCCCGCACACGAAATTAACTCAGCACCTGATTTCAGATGTAAAAAATTAATGATTATCATTAGCTTTTTAACTTATTAAAGAAACTAATTTGCATACCCGCTTGATGAAGGTGTTCGCAGCTAGCAATATTTCATGTAGGTTCACCGGAGGACTTATCGGAAAGGAGAAGAGGTGTTGATATGAAAAAACCTAAAACATGCTAAACTAAAACATACTAAAATTACATATTCATTTTTAATTCGTATATTTTAGCAGTACTAATTAATGGCCCAGCATCTACCCTCCTCAGTTGGATCTCAACACGATAAAGTTATCAAACATTTTTTCGTTGATAACGAACACTTTTTATAAAAATTGCTCTTTTCCGTTTGAACTCTAGTAGATGACTTTCATACGTTATCATTCAATAAAACGCTCGTTAAGTGTGCGTTGATCGACGTTGCTTCACTTTTTATCTTTACAGGTCGCTTTAAATTATGGCATTGCGCGCTAATCCAAAGTCGCGGTCCATTAACATCCGCTGAAGCTGGCAAGCATCACTTCGAGATGTAAAAGGGCATTTATTGGAATCCGATTCGATTTGTATAACATTCTATTCCAGCATTAACGATTCACTCGAGATGGAATTGTCCGCAAATCTGTCATTAAAGATCGTGGAATATTCCAAGTGCTCCAATAGTTTGTCTGGAATGGTAGTCCTTCATCGGCCTCATTAGTCGAGGTTACATATTACAAGAGAAGTATTTTGTTGACTTCGGTGGCAACGGAGAGTAGGCATCAGGAAGTTGTGCCGATGATGACTGAGAACCCATTCTGAAAGCTAGCAGGAGTTACTATGTAGAGAACTTAACACATCAGTAATTCTGGTTGCAAAGCGAAGGAACTGTGTGATGTTCCCAGAACTGTGATAAGTCACTTCCTGAATGCATTTTAAACATATTTTGGTGAATAATAAAAAAACTGAATATTACGTCATCCTAAGAAGATGAATTTTCTTTCGTTTCTGGAAAAACTAAGTCAATGATCGATCTTAAGGAATTCAAGTTGTAATGTACTCGTTGGAATGTTTGAAGTCTTCTCATTTATTCGAGTACAAGTAATTTAAGGTAAGGAAGGCTGTTCACGAAAGCCTTTCTGAAGGAAATTATATGGTATTTATGTTGCACATGGCATAATCACGGAAATAACTTATACAGCAAATCTATTCGCCAGGATTCGAACTCGGATCGAACCACCAACGCTTACTGGTCTGACAAATCGCCTACTGATGGGACTGTAAATTTTTAAGCTTATGTTATTGCCCTTTCTGCAATCAAATGTTATAAAATATTTAAATTGGGCTGATTAATTTTAATTAATAAATCATTAATTGCATCAGCAACTAAAATTCTAACACAAACTAGTATATATTTTGCTGTGTTTAAATTGCGATGGAAAAGACAGTGGATTTTCCATTGTAGACGTAGAAAATTGTATCATTTATTTCTTGATATGCATTCATCTATTTTCACCTGAATTATTGCCAATTTAAAACTGAATGTCATTATAAAGGCGTTGTTGTTAGAATTTAATATGAAACGCTTGGTAAAAGTGCGGGTAAATAGAATTTGATAAGACACGGTGAGTCTGCGGAAAATCCCACCTTATCTAATTTGTGTCAGCAGATTTTGCCTAAAAATTTAACTTTTGAAAGGATGGAAATTCCAGATTTCATCTTTTCTGCAACAAATGATCTTGAAGAACTCTTTAAAGAATAGTCTCCCAGACGACTTCCAGCAACTTGATCGACGATGGCAAAAATGTGATGTAAATCATTCTACTGTAAAGTATTTTTTATGAGCAAATTCTGGTAGCTTTGGTTCTGCTTTATATGGGATCATTAAAATTACTTAAAAAAAGCTGTATATATCCTACTCAATTGAACAATTATTGCACATTTCATGCCTATGAAACTTGCTTCGCTTTCGAAATTGATTTTATTATCATTTTACTTGTTTTAACTTTGATATCTGCTGAAGTCTTAAGTTAGTAAACTATTTTAACTAACTAATAAATATTATAGATATTATCCTTATATTTTGTATTATGGACAAAATTTCTTCCATCTGCTATGGAATTAATTAGAAATTCATGTTCGTCTTTTGGCAATCCCTCGTAGGACATCTATAATGAATGACTTTTTTTCCGAACCGATATCTTATCTGATGAATGAATAATGAAAGGCAAAAAATATACACCTGCTAACATCTGATAATTGCTCTGCGAAACTTTTTACGAGCTCACTAGCCCAGTGTTAAAAACTGAACTCACTGCTCCAATCTTATATTTTATCTTCAATTCTCTGAAAATGAGTCAGCTCATTATATTCCACCTGCAGTGTTTGCTTTCGTATACCGCTTCGTATTTTAACATGAAACTTTCTGCAGTTAAATATGATGTGTATTAGGTATCATATTAAATGAAGTGTTTCTTGTATTTCATTAAACCATGCAGTGAATCCTTAATTTTCTTCTTTGCTGGCATGACTTTTTGTTGCTGCTGTGCGCATAACCATTATGTTAAAAAACATTCTAACTATTCGTGTAGTTGACTTTTTTTCACCCATTTTATTTCTTGTAACTCATTACTGGTTCAAAAGATTTTACGTATTCCTTAGTTTGCTGTATCTTTTAACAATAGCAGCTTTTAGATCTAAAATTATGCAAATACTTAAGTACTTGAGGGTTATTTAGATGCTTCTTCTCTCCGCTGTTTATGTGGTCGTGAGTTCTTAGAAAACATGTGCATATTTTTGTTCCATTCCTTTTTCTTTTCTTCTTTTTTTTTTCTTTTTTTTAACAAACTTATTAATGTGGATTTTTAAATAATTCTGCAGCATGTTATGAAAACATGTAACGAAATCTGCCTAGTTGGGACATTTTAAAACAAAGTTGAAATTGTGATTTTCAGTCAAATTTAAGTAAATTTGATGCAAATGTTTTTTAATGCAAAAATATATTTACTTGATTACATATTTAATACGTCATTTCTTCCATATATGCTTTTGAAGATGGGAGGTCATACTTCATCATTTATGTCATTCCAATGTTTAACAGAAACTGGTCGCATTTCCAACAAATTGGCAGGTGTTAAGATGCTGTTTTTTCATAAAATTCCCATAAAAATTATAAAGAATTTAATTAGAACTTAATGCCGGCTAAAATATTTCACATTTATTAGCATTCCTGATTGTGGTTGAACATCTTGTAATCACTAAATATATTGTCCATTAATACGTCCCTTTCTACCATCATGTGTGTTTTTGAAGGTGGAAGGCCGTACGTCCTCATTTAGTATGTCATGCACAATTTGCATTTCTAACAGATTGGTCGTGTTTTTCGTAAATTTCCCTTAAAAGTCGTAAGAGTTTAATTAGAACTTAATGCCGGCTAAAATATTTCGCAGTTATTAGCGTTCCTGGTTGCGGTTGGGCATCTTGTAATTACCAAACATATTGTCCATAAAGTATATAGTACAAAAAGTCCAGTTTAACGTTAGATAGTGGAGTTTCATCCCATAACGCTTGATCTTTCAAATAGACGAGAATTTTGCCCCGAACTCCTAAAATTTTTAAAAGATAAATAGTCAGAAATAGTCAGCTCAATAGTCATCTCATATGTCAGAAAGAGGTATTCCATGGCCATAATCCAAAATGCCCTTGCTGTTTATTTCTGCACTTTTTGTTCCGTTTCATCCTGGACGGTATAGTAGTTAGTGATATCTGACTGCTGGTCAGAGCTCCAGGATGCTGATTCGAATTTCACGTAAGGCTTGGTTGTTTGTATGTGTCCTCCCCTTTTCTTTCCAGTGTAATATCAATCTAAGTGACCAATGAGTTCGGCTGACCCTGGAAGATGTTAGAGGAACAAGAGTCTGCTCATTTGTAAAGGGGGGGGACAAAAATTTTCCTTCCGATGTCCTGTCTTACTGACTTGGATACATTTCCAGCTCATATATGCGATTACTGAACGACTTTGGGACAAATGTTGTTGAACGTGTATATATATTTGGATCGCTTGGAAAGTCAAAACAAGTGGGTTGCATTTGGTAGCCCAGTAACCAAAAGGCTTCCATAAAGGCTTAGAAAGACTTCCATAAAGGCATCCATCTCCTTGGGCAGATAAGCCCTCGTGCGCTTTGCCGTAATCTAATATCCCAAACCTCAAATCATTCTGCATCATATTTAGATGGTACATAGAATTAACAGTATGAAAAAAATGAAAAAGGCCAGTTAAACCATAGCTTCGTAAAACTGTCCATATGGGCATTTTTTCTCCAATGACTTAATTTTTAGGGTCAACATACTTTTTTTTCTGAAGATACTGACATTGTATTATTTGCTATCTCATCAAGATGAATGTAAGCAGAGGAAACTTCGCTTGGCGTCGTATCTGTCAACATTTCCTTGAACTACTTCATGTTATTGGAAAGTCTGAAAAACATACAGTGGATAAAAAATTTGTTAACATGTTAGCATGATAATATAATTTGAGCCTGCTATGTATACATCAAAAAGAAAAGGCATCTCAGCGAAATATACCTGTGTTTTTTTAATCATTTTATTAAAGCAACGGAAAAGACAGGCATAATTTAAGAAATACTGTATTAATTTTTTTATATTATGCTGCTGCAGTTAGAAAACATGCAGTTCAGAACTTATCTTTCCCAAATGATAAAAATTTAGATTTTTTTTTCCAAATTATAAAAAGCAAGTAGTATTTATCTGGGAAAAACGAAGCGATAACTTCATCCGTTTAAGTTGTTAAGAAATTTCTGTATAAAAATTATTCGCAAAATTTTGTCTAGGTACTTAAAACATCATAAAAGTAGAATTAGAGAAACTTTCACGTTTCGTTTGAATATTTGGAACTTTATGGAATTTAATTATTTTGGATTACCCTTTTATAGTAGTCCAATGTATAAAGTAACAAATAAGATATTTCGAAACATATTCAAAATATGTTACCGAACTAAAAGCGTATAGTATTTTTCAAAAAAATGGAAAGTTAATTTTCTTCTATTTTCGTCTCAGGATATATTTCTGAAAACAAATATTTTTGTTATTATCTCGGCAAAGTCACTTTTTAAAAATACTCTGCAAAGCAGTTTTCAACTTTCGTGTGATTTTATGAATCTGTAAAAGATTTAATTATTGGGGAATAAACTTTGCATGTTATTCGAGTGTATAAAATAATGAATATAGTAATGCAAAACATGTTCAAAATAAGCTATAAATAAACTTCGTTTTTTTCCATATCTCCATTCAAATCGTAATTTATGTTAAAATCTATTTTCAGTTCCTTTCATTTGCGGAGGTTGTCTAGCGTCAGTCAGAAAATACAAACCCCCTGAAGATGTATTTTTGATAACTGTTTTTAGATGTATTTTGATAATTTTTATAATTCTTACTGGAATATATTTACGATAAAAAATAAACCTATTCATCGCTTTTATTGAAAAACTTTTAATTATGGTGTGGTAATTTAATTATACTTTTTTACGTCGGCATAGGTTTTTTTACACGGATATAGGCAAATAAAGATTTACCAAGTACGTGCTATAATTCTCTGATATTGATTATGATTCTTTATTCGTGTTATTAAGACACTTCGATGAAATAGTCGTAGAATTAAAAAATAATAATTTTTTAGAAATTATGCTGCCTTATTATTTTTTATATTTCTGAGCTCCAAAACATAGGTTTCTTTTCGTTCGGCGTGCTGTACTGCTGAAATAAGTAGTACGAATATGGTGTATGTGATTGAAGAAAGAGCAGGGAAAACATGAAATCCAACGAACCCTCTCTAAGGCGACCACCCAGGTTCCAGATAATTTTAATATTTTGGGTTAAAGTAATCGTCTTAGAGTTCAGTACCGTTGTTTATTTATAGTCTTAGAAATATTGGTCATTTTCAGGGGTGACCATCTTACGGAAATGTTCGGTTCCACTAAGTTCACTGTATTTTATTTTCATTTTAAATCAGGATAAATAGAATATCTTCAGTTGAGATGATTTCAGTAACAGAATTGTTGCTTCTACTGGGAACAGGGTTGTTGCTACATACCATCACTGTCGCAGATTTTAATGATTGGCTCGCTGAAACCTCTTTTCATATTTCTTTTTTTATAGCGGGATTGGTATTTTTCATATTTCTTTATTCATAGCAGGATTCGTGTTTTTCATATTTCTTTATTTATAGTGGGATTGGTATTGAAACTAGGCTATTGCTACATACCAGCACTGTCGCAGATTGTAGTAATTGGCCCACTGTCATATCTCATATTTTTTTATTTATAGTGGACTTGGTATTTTTCATATTTCTTAATTTAAAACCGGGATTGGCACTGGAACAGGGCTATTGCTACATACTAGCAATATCGCATATTTTAATGATTGGCCGTCTGAAACCTCTTTTCACAATTATTTATTTATAGCGAGATTGGTGTTTTCCGTATTTATTTATTTATCCCGGGATTGGTATTGGAACAAGGCTATTACTACATGCCAGCACTATCACAGATTTTAATGATTTGCCCATTGAAAACCTCTTTTCATAGTTCTTTATTTATAGCGGGAGTGGTACTTTTCACATTCGTCATTTTTTAACTCATAATTGTACTCATTCATACTTTAGTCCAATTTACAAACTATCTTATTGGTACGAAACATTTTCAGACCATTTCTGTTTACGAAATTTTCTTTTTGTGCTGTATGCGAGTTCTTAAAGTCGTCGACTTCGATGCATTATAAACTTCTCCAACTCATTGTTTTGAATACCGAGGTTCTGTTTAGTTAGCCATAACGTTTCTATTCAAACTCGGTACCTTTATTTACTGACGCAATCGTGTTTCGTTAACTCATGTTGTGGATTAAACGTATCAAATTATGTTATAATATACTGGAAAACTTCTATAACAAATCAAAAAGAGTCTCAAACATAATATTGTCACAGTTATAATTTATTTGTAAATTTCGATTACCTTAGAAAAATATTGGAGCGGCAAGATTAAAATTGAAAGCAAATCTGAGTACTCAGTTGAATAACACAGCACAGAATAATACTCGGGAAGGATGGAATAAGTGCAAAAAGGAATAAATAAAAGAAAGAAGAAAGGGAATAAATAAAAGAAAAAAAGAATAGAAGAAATCAAAAAAATATATCTTAATTTGTCTGATCCGTTCGAAAACCAGCTACAGCGCTTCTTTCGTAAGACGATTACGATCAGTCCCGATTCTGATGGATCGTTATTTAATTATGTTTTCAGACATATTCGTCGCTTTCAGAGATATTTTTCTTAAAATAGTTTATTGCCGTGGCAAGTGTCGCTGTGTTCAGTTAAAAACTGTACGCATGGGTGTTATTTTAAAATTAATGTAGGCTAATGTTTACTAAGCATAGGTGCACATAAAAACTCCTTAGGCTTTGTTTTTTATATATTCCATCTATGCATTTGCTTTGCTTCTGAATAACAGCGCATCAATATTTTGGAAGCTTAGCAATTCCAGTTTAGTCCCCGATTTTATCAAGCCATCTGATGTATTAGTAACAGCTAAATCTTTCAGAGCTAAAAGTTTCTGTCAAGAAAAAAAAATTCTGTATGGGAAATTGAGCTTTTCTGTGCTGAGTAATTGTCATGCACATCAAACGAAGAGAATGTCTGTTGCATTTTTCCCACATAAGGTATCAATTTTGATGCATGACTGTTGATCATCGCTCGTCACGGTACCTGAGTTTTCTGCATTCGCAGTTTTAGGTAGTAGTCGATTATAAACAACGCCTACTACCCGGGCTGTCAAAGCGATTGCTACCTCTTGTAATTCAACAAAGCAAGTAATGAAAAAAATCCACATTTTGGGCATATAATATTGGCGTTAACAGTGTGCTTGTTCTGAGTCCTATAGGTATGGAAACAAAAGACAATATTTTAAATATAGAGCACTCTCTTAATTCTACCTATAAATCGAGATTTTCTTGGAGAAGCAACGTTTAATACTCATGTTTACATATGCTTTCAAAAATGCAGTCGCGTTCGAAGGTGGCCGTCTTAGGAAATAAGTTGTCAGGATAGGGTTCAGTGTATGAAAATGTGCCTGCACGCATTAAAGAAAAGGATTATGATCAATTCCAAACATGGACTGTACCCTGTTATTTAGAAATTTATTTATCAAGACATTTAAGATAAAAGGCATATGATTTAGACATTTGAATTGAAAAATAAATTCTTGTAATTACTTTCATAAATGCGATCATGATAATCTCCTAGTACTTTGCTGTGAATTCTCTTTATCGTTTAAGATGTCTCCAAAGGAAGGAAGAATGCCTACAGCTGTTTTCTATCCTAAACGTTTTTCCCCTTCTAAATTCTTTCTTTCTTTGTCTTAAATTTTTAAGGAGGAAAAAGAGAGAGGATTTTTTAATACCTTTTATTTTATGAATGCCCTCGATTCCCCCATGAGAGATATGTGTGGAAAGGGATGGAGATGGAAGGGGGAAGTGAATATAAAGCAGAAAAGATCCTCCCCCATCAGAATAGAAAAGCAGGGGAAAAGAAGAATGAAGAAAAAATATGAAAAGACAAAGGAAAGAATGGGAATAAAAGGAAACAAAAGAAAAAAGAAATTAACTGTTTTATAGTGTTCAGCAATTTTCATCCTTTATTCGACAGTTCCATCATTTGTTACATACTATTTCCAGGTATTGTAAGAATATAATAGCCCTGTCCACGCGCATTTCAGATGCTGCCAACTATTGGTGTAACACTCCAACCAAGTGACAGTGTCAAATTTTTCCTACCCGTCCATGCTCTTCATCGAATTTCCATCGCATACTTTAGGCCAATGTAATGGAAATCTGCGTCCTCTCTTTGTAAGATAACTTTGTCCCACAATATGGTGCTGTAGTGCGTGTTGCGCTTTGAATATTCAACAAGGAGCTGCTGTGGTCAGCTGCTTTGTGTTCCAGGTGAACAAGTGGCTTAAATTGGCTTTCACGTCGAATTTTGGAATTGCATAGCTGAGTGTGTTACTGATTCCATGGAAGATGTAATTCATGAAGTTGCTGGTATCCGATACCTCAAAATTTATTTCAGAATCTTCCGAGACGGTGGAAAAGAGTAGCACCAAACACTGAGCAATGAGTACATGAACGGCGAAAAAGGGGACCGTTATAAATCGGTATAGAACCGATTTCATGTTTGTATAATTAGTTTTATGTCTTGTAGAATTGTCTTTTTATTTGATGCAAACTTAACTTTCAATGGAAAGGTAGCGCATTCAATTGGTAGAATTATATGTTACTTTCCAGAGACTGTAATATAAATTAAAAAATGATAAATAGAAAAAATGCTGGGATGCATCTTTTGTATTAAAATATACATAAAGTAATTTCTTCATGGTATGAAATACTTCAGTAAAGTTATATATAGTACTTGTAATTGCAATCACCGCATGGGCTTTCGGCGATGATATAGACAGCTGGAATTTAATCAGCTGGAATTGAGGTTTATTGGATTATAGTTTGTTAATAAATATTGAAAACAAAATAGAATCTTCTGAATGCGTTTAAATATAAGAGGTCGCTCGCGTGCGGGAGAGGCGATGCTAAAAAAGGGTGCGGTGAGCCGCAACCTCAGAATAATATAAATGAAATATATATACACGATATATAAAAATGACAAAACTGGCAAATAATATTGTAATATATTCAGTTCAACCCAACTGAAACATTTTTCGAAATGAAATTTTGTTCTTTATAATTGCAGTTTTTCCCGAGGTTTAAACGGCTTAATTGGTTATACACAAACTAGTGGCGTTCTTTAAAGTCTCAGTTTTTGTTTCCAGGTTATTTCACGGAATTGGAACTGACAAAATCGTTCCACGCATTTTACTCTTCAAATTCGATATACATAGCTGTTAAAGTAGAAATATAAAGTGTATAAATAAACTTTGTTATTGATTTGAATGTTTGTAATCATTTAAATTAACTTTCAAAAAGTGAATATGGTAAATTTAAAAATCCGAATATTTTTTATACCGTTTACATGCAGATATGAAACTATATTTATTCCTGTTAGGTTACGTAACAGTTATGTTAGTAAAACTGCGTTAGTGCTTTAGTAAAATTTGTAAAAATTTATGCGTTAGCGAAATTTGTAAAAATGTGTGCATTAGTAAAATTTGTGTTAAAATGTCTACATGCTTTAAAATGCGTTACTAAAATATGTGTTAAAATGTCTGTGTATGTTAAAATGGGTTAGTAACATTTGAACAATGCGTTAAATAAAGTTTTGATTTTACCTATGATATATATGCGTGAGACCAGTTGTAGTGAAATCACTGAGAGTTTTAAATGTAGTATTTAAGCTTTAGACATTTAAAAATGATAATCACAATGTATCACTAATTTTAAGCGTTTATGATGATAATCACAATGTATCACTAATTTTAAACGTTTATGATGATAATCACAATGTATCACTAATTTTAAGCGTTTATGATGATAATCACAATGTATCACTAATTTTAAGCGTTTATGATGATAATCACAATGTATCACTAATTTCAAGCGTTTATGATGATAATCACAATATATCACTAATTTGCTAGGAATCTGCATTCGAATAATTCCAAAATGGATATTCATAAATATTTTTTTCAATTTGGTTTCGAAAATATCTATAGTAAAATTGAAACTCCTTTTTTCATAGGTTTCGTAACAGCTGAAAATCTACTATCCTGTTTCGGTTTTAGCGTTTGCAAACGAATATAATTTATTTTTGCAAGTGTTGTGATTATCTGAAACATTTAGTTGCTTAATTTGCCAGATTAGGAATTTAAGTTCGCCTTGCAGAAGATCACTATCATGAGATAATGACCTATTATTTTTGTAACTTTTTTTATAATCAGTATCACATCTCATGAATAATAGTAAAAAAAAAAAAAAAAAAGAGGAAGGAAGAAAGAAAAAGAAAAACACACCTGCTGTACTTGATAATTGTTCTTCGGGGGACACTATTCTAATGGCACACTGCGCAAAGCTAAAATCCTGCGCGTTAGGTAGATATTCCATCATCGATTGTCTGAAATGTATTAATTCACTTCAGTTCATTACTTCTATTAATTTTACACGTGCTGATTTTGAAATGGTGAAACTCCAGCTGATGCAGTTTTGTGATGCATCTAGCTGACGCAGTCTTAACTTCACGTAAAAAGGAGGGTGTGTTTTTTTATAATTGTCTGCAGCATCCGTGTATCCCTAATTGTTCATTTGCACGGGTTGCCTTTTTACGTTCCGCAAGCTATTATATTAAAAACGTCTACCTGCTATTATGGCATCTAAGCATTTTTACCTCAAGTGCTTCGCTGACTTATTTTTCTTGCAGCTTATATTTTTTTAACGGCTAGCTTACAATGTTTCTTTAACGATAGCGATTTTTATTCTAAAGGGCACTGAAATTTATTTTTTGTTACTTTTTTTTGGCAACGCATTGCTGGTTATTAAATTCTTTGAAGGCTCATGCATTTTTCTCTCTGTTTTCTTTCAGATTTTACTGCTCGTGAAGTACTTGCCGATAAAGCTGAAATTCAGGTAAGCTTCTTACGTATTTGAACTTCTTGTAACAATATTTCTAAATAGTTTGTTCATGGAAATATATATATATATGTGTGTGTGTGTGTATGCATGTAACATACAAAGAAGGAATTGAATCGGAGAGGGAATGTTTATTATTTTATTGATGCAAGAATAGAGTGATTTGGGCATTTATAAAGAAGCTTCTATCAATTTTTCTTTCTTTAAAATCAGAACAAGAGAAAAAGCACATGTTTGAGGGGGGGAAGGAAACCTATTGAAGAAGTGTATTTATTTTGTTTGGGTTTTCTTGCAATTGCTGTAAATTTTTTTAATTTTTTTTTTCTTAAAAAACCGTGGCATTTCTTGCCTTTTTTTACTTTTTTTTAATCAAATGCTTTTTATTGAGCTTAAAGTCATTTCTCTTGGGTCTTTTTTTAAACAAGCAAGAAGCTTTTTTAAATGAGGGGAAGAATAAACTTCTGGCTTTCTGTTTTTAAGTTTCTTTTGCATATATGGATTGTAATTAGTTGGGAGTTACAAAGTAAAACATCATTCGTGCGAAACTTAATCTTGTTGATCAGATACACTCGCCTGTCTAGATCAAAATGTATTTATATTTATTACGTATTTTTGTTATCGCTTATTAATTTTTGGTCAACATCTTGGACGAAAAATTCCAGTTTTCCCATTATATCACGAAAGACATATGCTCAACTCACCGTTCGTTGTCTTCCAGTTTCTGTACCTGTGACAATCACGTGATCATATTTCGTCGAATTTACTGTATCGGCACTTGTTTCCACTCTTGTATATTAATTTTGGTGTAAAGGTTTATAAATAAACTAAAGGCATTAGAAGCATTTTTTATTAAACCACTGGTTAAAGAAATTAAATAGTAAATGCATTAGGTACAATTTTTATATACTTCTTGTCCTTTCATAGGTAGAGTAGAGTTAATTCTACAATTTAGCTAATTTCTGTCGTTAGGGAAAACTCTGCTCATAAGAGCCAAACTATGGGATCTTATGTTTTACGTAACTAACGCTTTCGAATGATCTCATGATTAATCCTGAGTGAAGTTGAGGGCATGTATTTATCGTTGATCTTTAAATTCAGGCTTTGAATCCCAGTGATTATAGAAGAACTTTATGCAAGCATCACTTCTGTTTTGATGTCAAACGCCTTCGGAAGGGAATCTGAAATGTCTTCTTCTACCACCGTCGTCTGGAGAGACTTTGTGGATCAACAGATTTTGAGTGCGTTCATTCCATTAGATATAACATCATAAAATTACCAATGTCTTTGATTTATTAAGAACTCGAATCACAAGCCAACCTTCGTTGATCCATTTTGCTGCCCGGCATACCATTTGGTGCGTTTATAATTATTTTTAGCCCAAAGGGCACTAATCCAGAAGGAATGTTAATTTCAAAACGGAATTTTGCGTCTATTCACTTTTGAAACTGTTGCCACCAAATATTATGGCCATATATTATATTTAAAGAAACTAAACAATGAAGAATATGCATGACTGCATGAATGTTTGTCGTATTGTGAAGAAACAACGGTACCTAGAGACGTAAATTTTTGAATAACGTAGTCCTCCAACCAAACATGGGCACTTGGAAGCCCGAATTTTGAATTTCGAAATTGTATTATTATATTTAACATTTTATAAACCTTTAACGAATTTTTTATTAACAGACTCAACGATTTCAAAGCGAGCAACGGCGACACTGTACGAAAAAAAATAACATTTTTATCTCCAGCGCGCGAGACTGTGCATCGGAAATTCTAAAGATAGCTGTGTTGCTGTTTTTAAATATTTTGTGATATTTCTGTTGAATTGAATTTTATGCATTTTAAGTGCGAAGAACATGATATTTAATAAATAAAGGTAAAACACAAAACCTTAAAAAAACGCCCTTTGGGGCGTTGTATAAAATCTGACAGCTTTCAAACTTATTATTATTATTATTTATAAAATTTCAGCATGTTAGCCATTACTTCATTAGGTTGCGAGCTGTCCAATTTTCTACAAGGCAATTAAAATGAGTTAATGCAGAACATTCGTCAGTTTGAGCAGAGGTCATATTTTGTCCAGTTAAACACAAAATTCACACAGAAGATTCGAAAATATTAAAACGAAATAAAGGGTCCGGAGACAGTCGTGTCCAGTCAACAGTGTAAAATGCGACACCGCAGCTGCACGAGGGGCATCCGGAACAAAATGATGAATTGGTTCTGAGGGCATTCGTGGATTTAGTACAGGAAGAGTAAACAGACACTGTATGAAAAGACCGTCTGAAGATTCTTTTAATCTCTTTCTTAATTAAACTGCAACGTCTTTTTGCAAAAAGTTCCTCTTTTTCATTTTCCTCAACACCATAGTAGGAGGGCGCCCACTGGAAAGACACTTTACGATGAACTTTCTCAAGTAGATGTCCACACTGCTGGACGCGAGGGCTTTTATTCTCCTGATTAGATAATAAAGCCTGAAGAGCAGATGTTGAATCGGAGAGGATCACGGCCCTCTCAAAGGAATTCTGGCGAATGGAAAGTTGCTGAAGAGCTACGTAGATTGATTGCAGCTTACCATGAAATGAATGGGTCGTGAAATTTCCAGCTGGCAGATAAAAACAAGAAAGCTCCCAAAAAATATTAGCCCCAACGCCTTGAATAAAGTCCGGATGGGAACCATCTGTATAGATGTCAAACCATTCATAAGTAGGATAGTCATATTTTCCAGAGCAATCGCACGCATCCATAATTAATTAAATGGGCTTGTTCCTGAAAATGATTGAATTGGCTGTGATTGAGGATAAAAGGTTTTTTCCTCCCCTTCCTCGCCATCCTTAGAGTTATCGGAAGAATTTCAAAAGGCATCTAGCTATCTGCCTTCTAATATGTAAGATAAAAATCTTCTAGTAAACGCGAAAGTTGCTCCATTCGCAGCGGGCATCTTTTCTTTCTCTCGTGAAATATCTCTTTGATTGTTGTAAAAATAGAGAATTACGATTTACTTCATTGTGTTGCCATCATTCCCTGAAAAAAAAAAAGGATTCGTATTTCTTAGTACCGCTGCTCAGGTATAGATTGAAAGTCCCTACACAATCACTGACGGAAATAGAGAGAAATAATAATAGTAAAATAAAATGAGCAAATAAAAATCACAAATGGTCCCAAAAAAGGAAAAGGAGGAAAAAAGAATTTCTTCGAAATGATCCAGTTTTTTTTTTTTTTTTTTAAGAGTCTGCGTCCGATCCTTTTGTGGGGTCCGGCCGATAGGATGGTTGGAAAAGTGGAGATTATTGGCAGGGGTTCGCTCGATATCGAATAAAGCTTTTCTTTTCGCTCTCGTTTAGAAAAGAAATCCATACTATCGACCTAAAAGCGAGAAACTATACGGAGATTAACGCTTCTTTGTCCCGTCCTTTTATATATCGTTTGTTTTGTGTTCATCGAGCCCTTTTCATCTCTTTTTAAAGAGCTTGCGTAAATTAAATTTAGCCCTTCATCTCTTATTTTTGAAACTGTCCGGTCGGCTGCTTTTTCAAAGAACCATGTTTTTTATTTTTAGTGCTGGCAACTCGACGTGAAACGTTGTTACCCACCGTAGGAATGGTTTTTTCGGAGCGCTGATGGGTTGAAAGGAACAATATTTATTGCATGTATATCGTCTGCGTTGTGTAAACCTGTTTTTATTTGACACAATCTTTTTCTGTTTCTTTCTTTATTTTCCCTTTCAATGTTGGGGTGTGTAACTTTGTGTTTCTTGATTGTTTCTTTCTTCTTCGTTTTAAGATAATGTAAGGTTTGAAAAAGTAGAAGGAAATAAAAAGAGAGAAAGAACATTGTTTATAGATCTTAACACTCCACGTGTCGATTCAAGAGCGAAACCTGTTATTGTAATTTCGATTTGGTAATTTGTCTGCTATTAAATGCTTTCGGAAATACAATGATTAGTTTGCATTTTTTTTCTACTTTTCTTTTGGGATAATTATATGTAAAAATGGCTCCTATATATATATGTATAGATATTCCCTTTCTAATGGGGAGAAGGAGAGAAGGGAATTTTAATTGAGGAATGAATGAATGTATGTTTGGAATGTTATATATTATTTTGTGGAGTTATGTATACAATTATTGAAGGTCGGTATTCTTTATCATTTAATATTGACTTGGTAGTTTTGATGAAGATGTTTTTCTATACAATACTAATACAGGAAAGCAGAATATGTAGTTATTTATTTTAACTTCTTCATTTATGTATAATTCCTCGTTTTTATCTTTTTGCTTAGGTCTATGTAATTTTTGACACTTTGATAATATGTATTATTTCAGCTGTATAAACTTGGAAAATGAAGCAGTTTTGTAAATTATTGTCTTAAAGCT
>KK119748.1:25136-45897 GCA_000611955.2 Stegodyphus mimosarum | reverse complement strand
AAAAAAAAAAAAAAAAAAAAAAAAAAAAGTCTTTATTGATAACATATAAGATGCGTGAAAGATGCCCTAAACACACGTGACAGGAAGTTTAATAATAAATAATTATAAATATAAATAAGTGATTTGCGGTCATGCTTATTATTTTGAATTTAAATTACGAGTGATTCTGACGTAAAATCCCAAATTTAATGGTAGCTACTTTGTTTAAATCGAAATTTTAATTTTCAGCCTTTCCTAATTAAAAAAAGAAAAAGAGAGGAAGAAGGAATGATACATAAATATACAAATGGAAATATATATATATATAGTCACCAGCTTATGTTTTACTACAGATAATCTTGATATGACATAACGAGTTTCTTAATTCTAACTTCGTATTTTAATTTTAATGAAAATATTCATTCGGTACCTCTAAGAAGTTCATGTTCGTAAGCTTGTGGACTGTTTACATTGCTTACTGGTTTGCGAACTACCTAGCATTATAATTATAGTGATGTAATTTCTCAGCAGTATGATTCCAGTTTAGTTACAGGTTAAGGTATAATTTCAAATTAGTACAAATTGCAGGAATACTAATATGTCTCGGACAGGCAACTCGCATTTGGATTTGACATGATATGATCGGGCGCGCCCTACAGTGCGCCTATGCAATTATTGTTGTAACATAAATTATTACAAAATTTATCGGAGTTTAATTGAACTATTCAATTATAACGAAACTGTGACTTTTATCAGACTTATTCACACTGCCCGGTTCATTTGTAATAAAAAAGTAATTTTTGTGCCGTACCTTCTTCACAAATGGAGCCATGCCCAAAAAATCCTTCGATCTCATTATACCAGCCCATCTTCACATTTGCCATGACAATTAATTTTTAAAAACGTTAGATGTAATTGAAATCGTTGCGCCCAAGCAAATTGCTAGGAAATTATCTCCCGCTACGGTAATCGTCGGGTGCTTTCTTATTTCTTTTCTGCCGTAAACACCCCCTGCGTGTTAAATTTAAATAATGAGCCTGTTATAGAATCTGCTGTGGTCAGCGACATCTCTCTCTTCTTGACTGAGGGTCCTCCAGGTTAGACGCAGAGAGCAAGGCGGGTTTGGTATTAGCGAGGTTTATTCTGGGAGCCGGTCACTTGGGACGTACTAGTAAACGCGTTCGTCTGGAGCAAGACCACCAACGTTGAAGGAAACAGAAGAGGGCCGCTCGCCAAAATGCCAAGCACTTGGCTCCAGATGACAAGTTTTTGTTTCTCCACTATCGTGCATTTCTGAAGGTATGTTTATCCATTGGCGGTACATAAACGCCAGCTGACTGAGATTTAGACCATGTCCTGCCAAAAGGGTTTCGGTGCGCTCATTATTGTCCACAAGATGTTTCCCCGCAAATAGTGTTGCCTGCAAAATGTTTCATTGCAATTATTGTTGATCATATTCTGTAAATAGTTTATTGACTTTATCGCAACAAAATACCATGTGTCCAAACACGCTATCAAACGTTTCAATTTCTTTAATTTTGTATGTTGAAAGAAGACTGGATATCAATAAAATTATCGTGATTTAGATAATTAAGGTAATCGGGATTTATCTAAACATAATGCCTTCTTGCCTTTCCAACAGCGTTGTTTTCGCGTGCGTAAAATTCGATTATGAGGAGTTACAAGAAAATACACATTATGAGGAGTTACAAGAAAATACACAATCCTTGAAATCTGAGGCCCTTGCCTTCTGTATAAGCGATGATCAGCCTATGTATGAATGAATATTATTGTTAAGACTGCGAAACGATTGAAAACATCTTAACTGAAAGTAAACCTTTTTTTTTTAATCGATGTGTTGTTAGACACTATTTGGCACGTAACTATTTTTAGGAATCGGATTGCAAATAACCGAAAAATGCTTATTTAACATGAGCCTCCGCCTATGGACTTATCTCTATGGAACGGAAAACAAAACATTTAAGGTTATTAAATCTGCTGCGATTGAAATATCGTATATTTATTAGGCGGTTTTAGAATTGTTAGTTTATGCTGCCATAATAAATGTCAAATATTACGGATAAAGTAAATACTGGAAGTTAATATTATTTGAAATGAAATAAACAACTTAATTTAGATGTTCAGGAAATTAGTCTGATGCCAATATGCTTTTAAATTACCTAAATAGTTTTTATTTTATATTTTTAAATGAAGTTCAGTTAGGTTTCCAATGTATTCAAAATATTTATTTCAGGTATTCCAGTGTAATATTTTATTACCATCATTTCTACATATTGTATCATTATTACATTTTTCGTCGGTAATGATTTTTCCCTCTCTTTCATTTTATTCTTAACGGTTCTTTTGATTTTAACGATAAAAAATATAATGAATTCAAAGGAAATTGCTTTTAAGACAGTATAACAATTATAAATTGATGCAAGATAAAATGTGCTTTTGTTAGCCGTCGTAAATGAGCGTGAAATTATTCTTTGTTTCATTTTTCTTTTTAAACCGAAATAAATTTTAATGAACTTGGTATAATTTCTGAGGTTTATTATCTGGAAATAAGAAAAGATAATGATGATAGAAAATGAAATATCCTTTTATCGCTTGCTAAGCTTTAGGGATTTTTAAGGCAATTGCTGTTTAGGTAGCAGAATTTTAAGCAACATTACAGTCTTATAAAAGTGTAAATAAACTTCATGAGTGATTTTAAATAAGCTAGTAAAATTTATATTTGATTAAGAATGAAAACTATTTTATGAGTTTTCTGTTTTGCAATTTTAATCCAATATTTTTTATAATAAAAATCGAATTCCCATTTAAAAGCTCTTTTAATCTAATTAACAAATTTAATGTAAGCTTTTAATCTAGTTAGTATGTGAATTTTATTTTAACCGTTGTTTGTTGTTGTTTTTAAATCACAGATGTTTAAGTTTAATTAAGTTATAAAAATTTTTACGTGACGTTATAGTTTAACATAGTTAGTAGCACTATCTGATTTTTGACATATATGTGGAGAGTCGTACTTTCAGAAAATTTTCTTAACTTTTTTTCCTAGCGCAGGGCTTTGAACTTTTTATGGAGGGGAATGGAGGTTGTAACATTAAAAGGAATCCAGTGTTTCTTCGACTTACCAATTTTTCAAAGAGGAAATATGTATTTCTTTAGCAAATAATGGGCTGACCAGCCAGTTAAAGTCGCTCAACACTGGTTGTTCCGACTTGGGCTCGATTCCAGAGAAAGGGCTAACATGCATGGGCGTTTCCATGGCTCTTTTAACGTAAATACGAGCAAGGTTCTATTAGAAATTTCTGCACGAAGGCATCCTCCGCTTAGGCGTGATAGCAATTGAGTGCTTTCCCATAACTGAATAAACCAAACCAACTTTAGCAATTAACATACTCTCGATGAAGTCTTTCTCCCCCCCCCCTTTCCGCGGGAGAGGAGGGAAAACGCAAATGAGGTATTCTAAAAAAACGGAAAGAGAGGAAAATTATTTCATTTCGGAATTTTATCATTTTCGTTGCTGCAACATTTTTACCTCTGTATTTATAAGATATAATTTCAACGTTTTAAAGAGATTATTTGCTCTTTGAATAATATATCTGGTTTTATAAAGTAATGTATAGTTAAAGAATTCCTTCATTTAGTATCACGTATTTACTTTGCGAGTTTCATTTGAGTTTCTTTAGTTATTTCGATTTTTTTAATAATAGCAATATTTGATTTGTTATCCGCTGTTCATTAAGTCATTTTTAGCGGTAAAGTCGCTGAACGCTGGTAGTTCGGTCCGAGGTTCGAATCTCAGGGATCGGGCTGGTTGAATTGGTGTTTTCGTGGTTTTCTCCATGTGTAACTTGTATACGAGCCAATTTCCCGTAGAAAGTCCTCCACGAAGGCATCCCTTCCCTGAGACAGATAGCCCTCACGTGCTTTACCGTAATTAAGTAAACCAAACTAAAACCCTTAATGTTCTAGGCTATCAGAATTAAGTCATTCTAGGCTATCAGAATCATCTTGAATTATGTGATTTAGCTTTGTTGGGAGAGAAACTCCCTAAAGATGCTCTTAGTCCGTGGACTCTAAATTGTCATTCAGCAAAGCAATAATATCTTTAATTTATTTCTTCGTTTTGATCAATATAAAACTGCTTAATATAATGAGGGATTTGAAAAAGGCATTTAAGTATGTAAATGTTTAATTGGCCTTTAAGTAACATATTGTTACGTGCGTACGGGTTCGTAATAAATTGAATGCACACACACAGCACAATAAGTGTTTACCACTTCAAACTACTAAAAACGTTAAATACAACGCAGTGCAAAGCGCATCTAAAGAGCGAAGATCGCACCCATTTCTCTCGATACTCCGAACTTAACTCTGTACTGAAAACTAAACTGAAACTGAGATCTCTCCAGTTTTATATGGTTCCCTCCCCAGGAGGCCGAAAAATGTCCAGTACCTTCGATTTCTCGAAATTGTTGGAACGCATATGCAGTTACAGTTATACAGGGATCGAACCAGAATGTCGTTAAATGGTAGCCAAGTTGGTGACTTTTGGTGATTTCTCCTCTATTTTTGGCGACGGAAATTAGCCGCGAAAATCATTGCCTGCTTGGCGCTATCTCGCCAAACTCGCCGGTTTGGCTAGATAGTTATTTACCTCAGTGCCCCTGTAACCTTTTTTTTCCAGCGGAACTTAGCTGTCTTAGGCCTTTCGCGTTAAATTACAAGATAAATACTACAGTTTGCATGTAATTACATATATACAAATATGTAACACTATGAACTGATGTAATTTCAAATATCTTTAATTTGTAAGGTATCCATATTGTTTGAATATTTGTGGTATTATTTTATTTAATAAAATGTATTTTTAATGCTGTATATTATGTATCACAATACAGAATTATTTGGTTCAAAGTATCATTAATGTCACATTTATAACTGATATTTTACATACTAACTGCTCTTCTACAGATATTGCCATCGTTACTGTTCTTAAATTTAACTCTTTCACAAACAACGTCGATGTATTTACGTTCATAAATCGAAGCTTAAAGCTTCTAATTTTGCATTTCTGTTGAACACTCGCACGTTCTAACATTATAATACTTAAACGACAGTAACAGTGTATCCAGTATAATGTTACTGTATTACATTTTAATGAAAAATCCTGTAAAGTAAGTTTGTCATAATGATAACATTAATTAGCACAAAACCTTTTTTTTATTTGATTAATAGTTTTAATAAATTGTCCTTAGCCTCATCTTCTGAAAGGAAAAAGAAAGAAAGAGACAGGACGTTTTAGATTTGGTTAAAAATTTACTAATCCTTATATATTTTTTATCGATATCTGATGATAAACTACAGCTAGTTTAAGTTTAATCTTTAAAGCTGCAGCTCTTGGAACATAACTCTAAGGAGCAATTAATAAATACACCAAGAAATTTAGTTGTAGCGTCGTATTGCGTTGTTAGTGCCAGCTTCTTTCCTTGCAACTTCTACTAGAAGCATCTTTCAGAAATTAATAGCTTGCACAATTAATTTATTATCGGTTTAAAATTCAATGGCCGACATAAAATACAGCTGACACTTTCATGGTTATTATGTTGTATCAAGTATGGGCAAAATAAATTTCTTTTTATCACTGCAGATATTGAGAATTATTTGGAAATTTAAGTTCATAACGCAAGATGAATTTGAACTTAGAAGTAACACTGTAAGAAAAGAATTTGGAAAATGTATTTCTGATTTAATATTTTCTATCTGATATTTAATATTTTTATTTCTGAAGACCAACTATAATTTTTCGAAAATTAAGTGCACACTGAAACCTGCTAGTATATTCCTTATTTGTTTATTATTTAATTCTTATTGATACCATATTTTCTTCACGTAGTTTAGTCTTGCAAGACGAAATGTCATTCTAGGCTATTAGAATTTTTTTTCTCTAAGAAAAACATTTAGAAACATTATAAATCTTATTAATTCACTTTAGAATTCGTAAACATTAGTCTACTTTTTCTAGGAAGGAAAAAATTCATCAGATGTTTTGGATTTATGTTTTTATTTTCGTGGTTTAAAAATCTGCTATTAAAGTGCTCTAATTAAAATAAAATGAATTATATAAAAATTTAAGATCCATTTGAATTCCCTCTTAAGATACTTTATTTTTTTTTTTTGTGTGTGTGTGTGTGTGTGTGTGTAACGTTAATTCTAATTTATAAATATCTAAATTTGAATTGACTTAGATTTTAAATAGAATTAACTTAGATCCATGCTTAGTTTTCTTTTACCTTTTGGAATAGTTTAATTTCCATATTGTGCCATTTTTATCCTGTGTGCCTTTTCAAAATATTAAATTATTATAACTTCTAATTTAAAAAGATTTTATTAAATAGTAAAGTAAAAAAACCTTAAGAATGTAAATTTTAGTATGAAGATTCAATTAAAACCTAACATTTCTTAAGGTTGTTTTAAAATGTGATTTAACAAATATTTTAATGAGCCAGACCTTAAATTAACATAATGGACGAGGAAACTATTTCGATTCTGCTGCTGTTTTAGTTCTAAGTTTGAATTTATTAAAATTTTATAAAAAATTAAGTACGGCATTTTTAATAATAGGAAGTCTAAGTTCGGTATCCTGCAGATATACTGTTAAAGAAAAACTTCAGAACCATTTTAAGCAGAAATACTGTGATGTTCAAGATGGTCATCTTTCTTTAAAACCTTCTTTTATATCCGTTAAGCAAACATTCTATCAAACTTTTCGGGTTTTTTTTTTAATTATTAGTGATCATTTTATCGAACGTTTCAATGTTTTTGTCATATGGACTATTTATTCATTCCTGTCTTGTATGAATTACTATCCATTTCTGTCTTCAGCCAACCAGCATACTTTATATAGAAAATATCAATTTAATAGCTTTTCCGGAGATAAATGTAGCTTCAATCTTAATCAATAATGATTTGTGAAGTTCTTTTTTACGCATGATTTACAAAGGAAACGATATTAATTGACATTTACAACACGTAACATTTATGCCCATTGGATGAGACTTGAAAGAGGAGGAAGAAGGCGATATATTTCAATCAATTCTTTCCGAAAATTAGATGGACGTAATTTTTTTGCTTTACTTGTTATGCTTTCTTGTATTCTTGTGCTACTTCCTTGTCCCTATCTACTGCGTGGGTTTTATAGTAAATCCTAATAAATTGTAATTAATGTGAAACGCTACAAAGTTCAAGATATGTTCTGGAAGATATTGGGCAAGATTTTTCTCCTCCAGGGATTATGCAATTAGCACGTCTAATGGTAGATTCGTAGGATGGTGGGAGCAAGACAGTGTTTCAACCTTCTAATGATCGACTTCAGCTACACAAGATTGTGAAGGGGTAGATCATGGATGGTCCCCAAGGTACACTAGCGGGGATTAAAAAAAGGCGCTTCTCTCTCTTTCTTCGTTGCGTTATCCGTCATTTGGCTTCTTGACAGCCAAGGAGAGCTCTTCGAGGAGGTCATTAGACGAGCATCATTAGCCGTCGGCAATTAATTAGCCCTCACGCAAACCATCGGCCTTTCCAAAATGGGAACCTCTCTTTCGCTTTTCCTTCCTGCTGCAGCTTAGAATTAAGATTCCCCTGACCGTATTAAAAGCTGGAAAAGTCTTTGCGATCGCGGGATGGTAATTTCCAGCTTATGAGTGGTGAAGATCGGTATTACATAGCGTCAGATGACAAAGTGAAAAATGTAGAGGTACAATCTTGTGAAATCTCAAGAAACGTAAATCCTGTAACAGTAGCAAATCATTGTTATTGTTAAAAGTACGTATTATATTTTCCAAATAAATATTTGTCAACTTCTAAAAAAGCAAAGTTTAATAGCCCATACCTCGCTTTATATATATAATTTAAATGTGTAAAATTTTTATTATAATGTTGCTGTTATTGCTGTCGTACCAAATGTCCACTTCAACTGGCCTAGCAAGAGCCGAGTGATTAAAACCGTTGAACACTGATAGTTCGACATGGGTTTGAATCTCTGTGACATCGTAGATGTTGTCGTGGATTTCCTCATGTGTAACGTAAATATGCGCTAATTTCCGTTGTAAAATCCTTCATGAAGGTATTTCTCCCATTAAGCAGTTAATCTTTGTATGCTCTGCTGTACTGAAGCAAACAAATTGTCAACCTATAAAGAAATCTCTGTGTTTAACGTAGATACTCTTAACAGTAATCGGAAATTCGCATCTCACCTTTTTTTTTTTTAACACGACACCGAAATTTATAAATTTAGTCATCCTTTCATTCATTAAACTTTACCTTTTAATCAATAATATTAATAATTTTTTGAATACTTCTTTTATGGCATTTATATCATGATAAAATGATGATTTTAAAAATATAGATTAAAAAAAATTCTTTTAGTTTATTTGTAAAATATTTCCGGGATTAAGAAATGTGATATATATTTTTTTAAAAGAAATTATATTTATTTTAAAGAGACAGCTAGATGCACTGATTGCTGTTCATATTTATGTGTTCGAATTGCACATGGAATGCCTAAGAAGGAAGAACAAGGTTGCGAATTCTTTAGACAGTAATTTATTTAAAACCATAGTTGAACAACTGGGTAGTTCTATACATTAAAGAAGGTAGCTATGCACATGTATCTGAATAGTATTCCTATAAACATTTGAATAAGACCGTATTGATCGGTATAGCGATTAGAAATGCTGGCTGCCGTATCATTGAGCTCAAGATCGAATCCCAAAGAAGGCTTGGATTGTCTGTACTACGTGAGGGCACTTACAATGGCGATGCGAAATTTTTTTTGAGTTCTTAGTGGTAGAGAAAGAGTGATAGACCTCTGATTTGTTTCCTGGTGTGTTCTTTATCAAAACTGAGATATAGCTTCCCTTTTTACTGATGCAGCTCTGTCATCCCCTGTGGTGCACTCTGGGCAACATTCAAGGTGATGAAACGGCATGCCTGATGGGTTGTGACTACTCTTGACGAAAGCATTAAGTTGCAAGTGCCGTGTCATTTGGAACAGGCACATATAAGAATAATGTAGTCTAAATTTTTATCACGGATTTCTGAATTAAAGCAATTAGCTAAGGATTTATATTACTGAAATCCCAAACTATATTACAAGACTGCATACCTGGTGTCCTAAAATAGACTGATGGTTTTCAAAAAGTTATAATAGGGAAACGGTTAAGGTTAAAAAAATAATTCTTGCACCAAATTCATGTGATAAAATTTTCCTCGTAGAATTTCTGATTTTAGTTTAAAAATTTTCCGACAGATAGCGTTGGAGATAGTAGACCCGTAAATCAACGAAAAACAATTGAAAATCACATCACATTTTTTCAAAAATATTTAATGAATGAAAATTGCATTACAATATTTTTGAAATGTCCACATAAACCGCAATCACATGTCGTAATCTGAGGACGAAATTAGCAGACATTTTAAATCAAATTTGGTAATGGAATGGCTGCTAATTCGTCAGTGATTATTTCTTCAAGTTTCTCAAGTATTCGAGGATTCTTTTGGCACACTGCGTCTTTCAGGTGACCCCCCAAAGGAAAAAATTGTACGGATTTAAATTTGGTGAATACGGTGACTAAGAAACAAAAAACTGCAGCAGTCCGGTGAGGCTTCGCACCATCTTGTATGAACTAAAATGTTCGCGGATGATTCGACCAAAGCATCTTCAGTGGCACCTGCAAAATTTAAAGATATCGTTCTGTGTCACGTATAAAAAGGGTCCAATTAAATACCTCTTCTGGAAACAGCTGCCTATACAGTCATTTTTTGAGAAAGACTGGTCTTGGAATACACACACGAGGGTTCTCAGTTCCTCAAATTCGCCAATTTTGCTTATTGCGAAGCCATAGAGATGGAAATGTCTATGGCTTCGCAATTAGAAACATCAGAAAAACATTGTAAAGTTCAGAAAGCATTGTAAAGTTCACATCAGTTATTACCACCATCAATCATATCCAGCATTTCATTCACAAACATGTTCCTTTTCTCATCGGATAAGGTCTGGAGCTTGCTATGTTTGAATTTTGTACGGAAACAAGGTCAGTCCCTTACGCATTATCTTATGCACCGCCGTTTTGCTTAATTAACATGCGGCTGCAGTTTTTTGGACTGATTTTTTAGGGAAGCGTGCATTTGTATCCTCAGCGACTGTATTTGCTTCTCTAACAGCCGGCCGGTGTCGTTCAATAGTTCCAACTTTCTCATACACAACACTACTTGTTCATTTGAATTTCTAGTACAATGTTTTTATTGTATTCGGCTGCGGACCATTAGCAACTGAGAATTTGCACTGAAAGCTTCTTCTTGTTGCTGTAATACTTTCTCTTAGTCGGTAGAATTCCGATACAAGGAAAACCCTTTCTTCCAACGAATACGTCATTTTCAGTACTTTCCTACAGAACCTGCTGTTCAGCTCTCTACTGCTCGTCCAGTCACAGGTGACACTCCTTTTAAGTCAAAACATCCCCCCTTCTGCGGATGCGTATTTTGATAATCTGCATACATCAAAACAGGAAAGAATGGCGTTGCAACGCCATCTGTCGGAAACCGTTTGAACTAAAACGAGAAATTCTGTTAGAAAAATCTTATGCTCTGTCACATGAATTTGCTGCAAAAAAATTTTTTTTAACTTTAACCATTTTCCTGTTATAAATTTTTGAAAACCGTCAGCTTATTTTAGGACACCCGGTATAATAAAACATAGTAATGTAATGATGTATGTATTAAAAATGCACTCAAGTGCATCTGCAAAATCTGTCAGCATTCTCTGTCATCTAATTATGTGAGTAATGTTAAATAATTATGGTTGCAGCTTTTACATCTGACTACAGTAAAAGATGTGATACTAATGTTTCGTAGTTCTTATTGTAACTCCTTCTCCTCTCCTGTATCTCCTTTCCAAGCAGCATTCCATCTTAAAGTTATGAATGCAAACCGAGAAATATGTAAATGGTTGCTAAATTGCGGAACTAGTGGCAGAGAGAAAGGATTTTGCTACCTAATGGTCGTAATGTGAACTACAGCGTGGGGCGTGGTTATTGTGCGTTGAAACTGACATTTATATTTGAGCTTAGGATGTTTAAGGTTTGTCTAGTTACTCATATAGAATGAATGAGAATTTCTGATGAACATCTTTGTAGGCACAGCTCAACGTAACTTGCTAATGCCGGCTTTGATTAGATGTAGCTAACTCATTGTAATATTTACGTGCGTCCTGATTTGTATGTTTTTAATAATCCAGCATTCTGCTTTCTGTCAACCTTTTTTTACTTTTTCCCTAACGCTTAATTCTATATTTTAGCTGCATTTCACAATAAATGATTTTTCAAATAATTAATTCGTATAACATTTGTAATCTTAGTTTTGAAAAGGAATTTATATTAAACTAGCGGCAGTACCCAATGCCAGTTGAGTTAGATTGAGAGTAATGCATCTAACAACAGAGAGAACGATACCACCATAATCCTTCTCTAATAAGGTTGCAAAAAAGATTCATACATTTTTCACTCTTATGCGATATGGAACTCATATAAAAAATTTCGATAGAAAAATAGGCTAATTTTCTCTCATTATATCAGCAACAATGGAACGCAGTTTTTAATAATATTCGTCTTTCTAATCAAATGGTCGTAAAAGCTCAAGTTCTCTCCAATATTTCACCTATATTCAATTTTAGTCGATTAAACGTAGCAAAAAATTACCATAATTGATCAGAAATCAGTAACAAGAACAAACAAACAAGACATTCTTTTTTATATATATAGATTTTAAAAAATTTACAATTTTTTTATTAACAAACTCTACGATTTGAAAGCGAGCAGTGGCAACACTTTTCGAAATAAAGCATTTTTATCTCCAATGCGCGACACTGTTGCCACTCGCAAAAATGAGCGCTGTCAGAGTTTTGAATTAATATTTCGGCTGATTAAAGTCGTACGAAGATGGCAACATTCGAAATGGCTTTCCATAAATTTTTGGAATCGGGAATAATGTATTTAATATTTGGCAGTGCTATTTTTATTTCATCGTAAAACTTAAAAATTTTTATTAACAAACTAGGATTTGAAAGCGAGCAGTGGCAATATCTTTCGAAATAAAGCAGATTTTCATCTCCATCTTGCGGGAATGTTGCCACTCGGAAAAATGAGGGCAAAAATTATCGTTTTTCCTAGTTTTTAATTAATATCTCTGATTTTAGCTACTTTTTTTTTGGAAAAGTTGTAAGGTTTTAGTTAAACTAATAAAGTTTTGTTTTAATTTTACTTTTTCTTTCTCTTCTCATATCAATTTCCCGTTAGAAGAAGCGCGCTTTTCAGCTTTATGCTAATTTGAAGTGGAGCCAAGGAGTATTTAAAGAAAGGTAGAAACCTTTCAGTGTGAGAGAGCTTTGAGTCTCAGACCACGGTCACTCTATTCAACGTTCGCCTGACTAGCTAGCATTTAAATTCTAAGCCGTAGCGCTTTTACGTGATTGCTTATTGAAGTAATTCCAAGTGCGTCAGTATTAGTTAAATTTTGCTACGCACCATTTAGTTTAGAGGCCAACCTCGCGTTATAGCTCTGTGAGCAACGACTAATTTAATTTCTATTTAGTTTTAGGTTAAATTTATTTGATTGTTCATTTTAGACCCCAGTGCGGTCTCTCCCGAGTTTCTGCATCCCTCCCGAGTTGAATTGTGATTTAAATAAAAGAGGATTTTAAATCCCTTTCAAGTGCAGTTCTTCTACCACTTAATCACAATATTCTACCACAGAACATAGCTGCATTCAGCTCCCTGTTCCAGATCAGGATTTAAGGAGTTCACGAAGATGTTTTCTAAGAATATGCACCGAACACTCAGTCCTGACAAAGTGTGGACGTCGACCTTTTCCAAGACCCAGAAAAGAACTATAGAAAGTTTGGTGACGATAGCTATAGTGGTGACTAAGTTATTAGCGAACAAACAAACAAACTTTCTTCTTTATATATACGTATATAGATGCATGGATTTTTATTTCTTCTGGTCATTTGCTTACTGCTACTAAAGACTCTGTACAGAAACACGACCGGCATTATGTCCTTAGTAATACGTAGTTTTTTGTTATTATCGCTCTCCCAATGCTTTACTTAATTGCTAATTTAGCAAGGAATAAAACACTAGCTTGAGGATTTAGCACTGAATAGCTGTCCTAGTGCTAATTTAGAACTGGACGAAACATGGGTCGAGCGGTAAAGTTGCTGAATACAGACCGGTAGTTTGGTCTGAATCCTGCGAACGGGCTGGCTGCATGAGCGTTTTCGTGGTTGTCCCCATGTGTAACGTGTATAGGAGCCAGTTTCCCTTATAAAGTCCACCACAAAGGCATCCCTCCCCTTAGGCAGATAGCCCTCGAGGCTTTGCCATAATCATATAAACCAACCAAACGTTACCTATAATGATAGCACAATGAAACCTGTGAAAATACCGCCATTTGTAATAAGCGTAAGTCAATAAGTGTCATTATTAAAAGTAAAACTTTTCTGAAACCACCAGGGAATTTCCAGGGAAGATCGAAATTATCTATAACCGCAGATAGTTATCTTATAGATCGTTCATTATATTTCTCACGAAGCATAAAATTTATAAAAAAATCATCCAAATAAACAATATAAGCTCCCATATAGATACGTACGTATTAATTATATTAATTAATAATGTAATTAATTTTAGATTCTTATTAATAAATTTCATTGTTTCTAAAAAGTTGTAAAATTTCATTATTAAATATAAAATATAGAAGTGTCCTTTCACGCACCTTTCATCTTTAGATTCGAGTATTTGTTTACTGAGGAAATTATTGAAGAATTACCCGTGAAAGGGAAGTAAACGAATATTTGAAGACACTTGAAAATACTCTAACCGTTTTCTAATAGAATCATAACGGTAAATAAATAAATAAATAAAATAATAAGATTAAATAATAAATACTTCAAATTTATTTAATTAATGTATAAACAGCCTGTGGTGAATGTCTATCAGCTGAGAGAATCAGAGAAATCCTGTTTGTGCGCACTTTTAATCGCTTGTCTTGTATAACGACGTTGCAACCGAATGCATAAACTTGTTTTATTATTGCTTTAAATAAAACTCATTAAATAAAATGTTAGAAATAATTAATTGAATAAAGTGTATGTCAGTGTCAAAGACATGAAAGATTACCTTCACGTAAGAACTTCCCGATTGCTCAAAATTTATAATTTTCGAACGCAAAAGATATTCAAAAATAAATATTGTTGCCAAATTTAAACAACAGAAATTGTATATATTATACGTTGTAAGCAGCAAAATTAAAATTTAATTATAATATCTTGTACAAAACGGTTGATTTATTGAACTATTAGCCTAAGAGTGCTATTAGTCTTAAAACGCGATTTGGCGTTTGATCACTATAAATGCGTCATTTCACTTTTCATTCGAGTCTGTTGCCATTTGGTAAAATATAAGATAGTCTTTCAGATTGAGTCTATTGTGAATTAACAAACCAAGCTATTTGAAAGCAATAGATGCAGTTCTTGAGAATGTTTGTTTCTTACATTTGAATCGGATTAATTTAAATAATAAAAATGCATTTCATTCAAGATCTAATTTAAAATATTCAGTAATTTCATAGAACTACATTATATATTTTTTATTATTTATTTCATATTTTATAAAACTTAAATGAATATTTATTAACAACCTCAACGATTTGAAAGCAGTGGCAACCTGTACGGAATAAAATATTTTTATCTCCAACGCGCGAGACTGTTTATTGGAAATTCTAAAGATATGATGTTTTTAAATATTTTGTGATTTTGCTGTTGACTTCTGTTTTATGTGGCGCAATGAAGAACATGATGCTCAATAAATAAAGTTAACACACGAAACATTGACGATAAAAAGACAAAAAAAAAAGTTTTGTAAGCCATTTTACTGACAAAACTGAATATTGCTAGGATAAACTGAGAAAAGAGTGGAAATATGCAAAAATGTATGCTGACACTTAGCAGTGCATCGGGAATTCTAAACGTATACTGCTTTGCAGCTTTTAAAAATTTTGTGATTTTGTTGATGAACTGTATTCGGCCTCAGAAGGAAACAATGCTTAATAGTAACGCAAATAATAATAATAATAATAAATTTAAAAAAATAAAATAAATAAAAATAAATAAATAAAACTGAAAGCTTTCAGATTTCATATTAGGCCCAAAGGGGCTTTTAATTTTTTTTTTTTATTATTATTTATGCACACATACACGTTTCGAAAGCATTTAGGCTAAATCATTTAAAAACTGCGTATCTGTAGAACTTGCGAAAGACAGTCTCGCACGAAGGAGATAAAAATATTTTATTCCCTACAGTGTTGCCAATATTTGCTTTGAAATCGCAAAGTTGTTTAATAAAAAATCATTAAAATTTTACAGAATATGAAATAGGTAATAAATTCGAAATTCGGGCTTCCAGTTACCCATATTCGGGTGGAGGACTGTGTTGTTCAGAATTTGAAAGCTGTAGGGTTTTTTTTTTTTTTTTTAGGGTTCCATGTTTGAAATATTTCATTATAACTGCTTTATTGTGTCTCTATTGATGGAAATCTAGTGGAAAAAAAAAAAAAAAAAAGGTGGAGTTAGCAGGAGTGAGGGCAACAGCAGCTGCGAGCTCAGCAAGAGCATAAAAGTACCTTAATAAACCCTTTTGGGTGAGCGTTAAAATATGAAACCTTTAACATTTTTGTTTAATTATTGTAATTCTTGGCACGGATTAGCAAATCATAATTTAACGTTGAAAACTTTTATGTGACTGTAAATTTTGCTACAGAAAATTATGTTTCTATGTAATGAAAAAATTGCTGTTCGTTTAACAAACAGCATTCGTTCTTATTGGAAGGTTGAGGGGAAGAAATGAGGCAAAGGTAAAATCTTTTCAGTTTCATACCGGTTATCTTAGTTATACAACAGCTCGTCGACTGCCTGCTTTATTCCTGGTGTAATTTACATTTATTTGGATTATATTTTTTTTTTACTGTTTGACGTTAAAAATTCTCGTTAAAATTGTAGAAGCTTCCGGGTGTGTCAATTTAGCTCTCGTTTGCATGGTTTTCGCCAAACTTGTGCCATGCAGAAAAGCACGACAATGGAAACTTTTCTTTCCTTTTTTCTCGGGATTTCTCGTTAATTTTTAGACCCGCAGGGGGCGCGCAAATTGCTGACGGAGGCTGCTTTTGATGCTCGCACCGCCCTCTGTCGAGCCGGCAATATACTAACGAACAACGCAGGAGAGAAAAGCGGTGGAAACCACCGCTAATTGGAATAACGAGTCCCCCAGGACGAATCCACCTTTTTTTTTAATTCCCCCTACTTTTTATTTATTTATTTATTTTTTTATTATTTATTTCTTGGGCGCAACGGTGGGCGAGTCTCGTTACGCGAATGGTCCCAAGAATCGAACGCGGTAAATTAAAAAAGTGTATAATAACAATAGCAAAATGAAAATAAACTGGCTGCATAGGCTCGGGTAAAAACATCGAAAAAATAATTAAAACGATACAGCTATGAAAGATATTATTTGAATCGCCTTCTCTCGTCGGGTCTGAGGAAGGAATATAATATATTGCAACTGCATGCTTTTCAATAAAATTATCATTTCATTACGAAATTCCACCTACAGCTAGAGTGTCGTGGGGAATCGATTTCCTTCCTGCTCTTTGTGATTATCTCGCGAGTCATTATCTGGCGGTAGGCGTCTCAGAAAGTGGAGCTGTATCTGAAAAAAGTGGAAAATTGGTGACTATTCATCACACTACGTCAAAAGGACCCGAAAAATCAATTTAAATAGCATCGCCGGAATGTATATATCGAGCCAGACTATAGCATTATCAAAAAATTTAGCATTGTGGGGATTTTGACGTAGCGAATAACTAAAGAAATTAAATTCAAAGTGGACTGTGAAAATTGAATTTAAGCTTTTATTTTCTGCTGAAAGCCTCCAAAATCAATTTCGATGTCTGTAAATCGCCTAAATAGTGTTATGCAATTTCATAACTACATTAACCATTCAAAGATTGACCAAGGCGAAGGCGCGGTCGAATACTCCTTAAGCAAATGATTTTAAATCTCAAAATGCACGCTGCCTTTTGTGAATTCCGTGTATGTGTGCGTGCTGTTTTTAAAAAATTACCGCCTCTGAGAAATGGTCAGCCATTAATTTTATATTGTGGCCGAAACTAATCCCAAATTTCTGTAATTTTAATGGACGGCAGTTTTGAAATTTAAGTGAAAAACCTATGAAATATAGCTGTTGTGAGGAAAGAGAGCCAGTTTTGATTAGGATGAAATGATTTAACATGACCAAACGTTTCATAAGTTTAATGCTAAGTTCGATTAGAATCAGATCCTGCCGACTTCATGGCTTTCCTTTCTCTGTTTGTTTTCTTCTCGTAAAGTAAGTTTAGCACGAGTCTGTTTATCTTAAAATGTGTTTTATAAATGAAATTTCCCTTTAAGTCAAGCCGCGTGATTGCGTAATCCATTCATATTGGCTGAAAAGTGCTAATAATTATATTATTGTTGATAATTATATAGTGATAAATTTAATTATTAATATTGATGACCCTCTTGGAAATGAAGAATAAAAACTACTGTATTTATGAAACTTATTAAACGTTAATCCCCTTGAAAAACGAATTTAAACTACGAAAATTATAAAACTTAGTAATTACTGTATTTAAATTTAAATTTTTTGATTTTGTAAGGTTTTAGTTAAACTAACAAAGTTTTATTTTAATTTGCCTTTTTCTATCTGTTCTTATTTCAACTTCCCGTTAGAATAAGCGCGCGTTTCAGCTTTATGCTAATTTGAAGTGGAGCCAAGTTTTATTTAAACGAGAGGTAGGAACCTCACAGTGTGAGAGAGCTTTTAGTCTCGGACCACTGTTACTCTGTTCAACGTTCGCCTGACCAGCTAGTGTTTAAATTCTAAACCGTAGCGCTGTTACGCTATTATTAAGTAATTCTAAGTGCGTTAGTATTAGTTAAATCTTGCTACGCATATGCTAGAGCTTTGAACGCGAGGTTGGCCATTTAGCATAGAGGCCAACCTCGCGTTCATAGCTCTGTGAGCAACGACGATTTAATTTCTAATTAGTTTTAGTTTAAATTATCTGATTGTTCAGTTTAGACCCAAGTGGCGGTCATTATTTTCTGTATCCCTCCCGAGTTGGGAAGTGGCTGTAAATAATTGTGGTATAATAAAAGAGGATTTTAAATCCCTCTGAAGTGAAGTTCTTCTACCACTTAATCACAGTATTCTACCACAGAACATAGCTGCATTCACCTCCCTGTTCAAGATCAGGACTTAAGATTTACACGAAGATGTTCGCCAAGAATATGCACCGAACACGCAGACCTGACAATTTCATTATATTGTTTATAAATTAAATCTATGCATCAGAGGCGCAGGATTCCAAAATTTGACTTACTTTCCGGATTAGGAAAGAAATTTTAATCTATCATTTTAGTTCCGACTTTTTTCTTTTCATCCTAATAATTATACACTCACGTTTGTGAAAATTGCAACACCATGAAGGACTTACGCGAGTGAGCTGAAATTTTCAGGAAATGCAAAGTAGCGCATGATATGCAAATGATTAGAATTGCAAATCCGTAGCGCATGCGTATGCTGAGCAGCGCCCTCTGAACGGCTGATGGATCCGAATAAATAGACGGCTGTAGCGAGGCGTGTATGGTTATCGGTGGTTATCTGCTAGTGGTAAACGTTAACTCAATCTGTACTTATGCCTCGTCGACGAAAGAGAGCGAGATTTGAACAACTTACAGAGTTTGAACGAGGGAGAATCATCGGCCTTCGTGAAGCTGGATTGTCGTATCGTGCAGTAGCCTCTCGTGTGCAGCGTAACAGCAGCACAGTGATGCGCGTTTGGAAGCAGTGGACGGACGAGTGTCGGACAACTCGGAAATCCGGGAGTGGACCCCGAAATGTGACGTCAGCTCGCGATGATAGACACCTGGTCCGCATGGCGCGGACGGACCGTACAGCTTCCTCTAGACAATTGGCAGCACTGTGGTCAATAGCTACAGGTGTTTCATTGTGTGCTTCATCAATTCGTAGACGTCTGCTGCAGTGTGGACTGCGCGCACGGACTCCTTTATACAGGATCCCCCTAACGCACGACCATCGCCGCCTGCGGCTACAATGGGCCAATCAGCATAGAGACTGGCGTGCTGATTGGCAGCATGTCGTGTTTTCTGACGAATCCCGCTTTAATTTGTGGTACCATGATGGCCGCATTCGTGTCAGACGCTATGCCGGTGAACGCCACCTTCCGGAGTGCATTATCGAACGCCACAGTGGACGAACACCCGGAGTTATGGTCTGGGGCGCCATAGCATATCATAGACGATCTCAATTGCTACGAATTGTGGGCAATCTGAACAGCAACCGGTATATCCGTGAAGTTCTACAGCCCGAAGCTGTTCCCTTCCTTCAAAGCTTGCCAGGCGCTGTATTTCAACAGGACAATGCCCGCCCTCATACTGCTCGGATTGTTAAATCCTTCTTTGCAGCGCAGCAGGTACAGCTTCTTCCTTGGCCTGCGTGTTCCCCGGATATGTCGCCAATTGAACATGTGTGGGATGTCATTGGTCGGCGTCTTGCTCGTGATCCTCGTCCTGTTGCGTCTGCAGACGAACTTTGGGTACGCGTACAAACGATATGGAATGCTCTTCCTCAGTCAGACATTCAAACTTTGTTTGACTCCATGCCACGTCGTGTAGCAGCACTTATTGCGGCGCGTGGTGGCCACACAAAATACTGATTCTGATCTCTTGTTCTTGTTTGTTTGCTTTGAACATTTAATCATTTATTTGTACCACTACCACTCAACTGTGTATTAAATTGCATTCAATTATGACGATTCCTTCTTGGTGTTGCAATTTTTACAAACGTGAGTGTATATACATAGAAAGGTAAATAAAGACAAAATAAAACTATGTTAATTCCTGTTGCTTCCATACAGAAAGGCTGATTTTTCAAAGGGTATTAGTCCTTTTTGATAAAATCACCCATAATTTATAAGATCTGATCCCATTTCGTCTCTTCACCTTCGTCTGATAACGTTCGCTAATGTAGAGTTCAAAATATGAGAATTTTAATGTTGTTCGATTAAGTTTTCAGGAAAAGGTTTTAAAGCATGCGTAAGGAATTATCGCATTCGCCGTGCGTTTTCTCATGGTGTAAGATAGGAGCGCACAACTCATATCTGTGAAGATCCATTTAAGAAATGTTGAAATTAGTGAGGGCCACACTTCGCAATTAATAAACTGAAATCTGGAGTGTAGGTTGCACGTATAAGTACTACCTCTATATAGTTTAATTTAAATATTTCTAAAAGGTTTGCGAGCTTTCCCATTTAACGCGAGATACAATTAATTAAGTAAACAGTGAATAAAGTATTTTAATATTAAAGTTGGAAATATATATATAAATAAACCATAAAAAATTTTGGGAATAAATTATATTTTCTAACTAGAACTATAAAAAAAAAGAATATATTATTCAATGCGATTCAATTCATGTGTTTTGGACACCAAATCTTTGTAGTTTGGAGGATATTTAGAACTTTCTGTGAGACCCCCGTTGTGCATCCCTGGTGTAAGAGGTAAGTAACCACATCCAGCTAGTACACGGAAGATCCGAGT
>KK119748.1:0-25085 GCA_000611955.2 Stegodyphus mimosarum | reverse complement strand
CTAGACACAACAGATAATCCTTAAAGATGTACTTTCTGTGTCTCATACTAGCCAGTGACTATTTAAACGGAAATAATTGGCGAATGCAGCTTTAAGTATGTTGTACCAAAAACCTGGGAAGCCTTCAATCGGAATGAATGTTTCATGACATCTGTCATTTGTTTTCACACATCTTTCAATTTTTAAGTAATCTAATTATTACAAGTTATAACTATTTTTCTAATTTCATCCGCTTACCATAATTAGTTGCTTTAGTTCAGTTGAATATCAACCCATTGCAAAAAGTAGGATGAAAAAAATAGTTTCAAGAAAAGATCCAGTTGCGATTCGCCAGTTCTTGGTGCATTAAAAGGGGGAGAGGAAAATAAAAGTTGGAAAAATATGCAGTTACGTGACCTGAAAAACAATTGAAGTGCAACAGCATGATCATATTAAAAATATGGAAATGTGCTTCCGAAACTAATTGACAAGGTGAATCTTATGCTGTTGCTGAGTCTTTGAAAAACAAAACTGTGGACATAAATGCAAAAATTGAAAAACTTGAAATTCGTAATAGAAGAGGAACCGTAGAGCCTTTGATGATATTTCTCCCGAAATACTGCATAATACGTTTCTGTCATTTCAGCAAGTTTTGTTGAAAGCAATGAAAAACGACCGCTCAAATAATTTTAAGCTCACGCTTATAGGGGTTTCGCAGCCAAGGGATCCTATCTACAAGCTTAAAATGCAGCAATAAGCGTTAATCACTTTATTAACAGTTGTGACATAAAGCATTTTAATGATTTTGCAATTGTCCTTTAACTTGGCGGATTTTCTTTTAACATTAAAGACCTTACATATGCAACATTCGAAACATACCCTTTTTTCCTTGGATATGTGTATTTAGAACAATTTTTCCACTTGAAGCCAGACTTTGATGTTTTTTTTTTCATTTATTGTTGACAATATTACCAAGTAGATGTAGATGTCGAAACATCATAGGTTTCAGAGCGCGTTTTAATAACTAGATACGAATAATTTTCTTCGGAAAGAACACAAACATAGACCTCCATCCATTGCATTTTTTAAAAGCGCCGTTTTGCTTGAAAATAAAACTTTCAAGTAGCAGATGATAATTTATACTTTAAAAAAATGTAGCCAATTAAAAAAAAATTTCAAGCAGACGATTTTTCTAATCATCTAAAAAATCTGTGAGCAGCCTCTGTATTTTTAATTCGTATGAAAGTTCAGTTATTTTGTTCTAACCAAGCAATGTAAAGTTAAGAGGATGTGATTCATGGAGAGCTTCCCAGACGACACCCATTTGCATTTGTTTTACCTATGAAGAAAATCAAACGAAACTCAGGCAGTCTCAGTATGCCCGTTCTCAAAGTATCGAATTTCGGATGATTGAGGGAGCAGTCTCAGATTAGCCATTTAGCTGCTTTTATAGACAAGTAAATTAGCTTTGTGTATATTTAGTAATGCATTGTCAATACCTGTTGTGTCTTTCTCAGGCATGTATATTTTCAATTTGCTTAAAGTTTAAGCTAACTCTTAAATTTAAGCCTATGTATAAGCTTTTGACTTTCTAGTAAGTTAATTTGCCGCCCAGTATGAGCAGAAGTTGGATGTGGAAGTAAAATGGGAATATGAGGAAGAACTCTGTAAAGATATCCATAACCTTTACGTGTAGTGCACAGCTGCCCATCATGTGTTTGAGTTAATTTCCTTTATGGTTTAAAAGTGTTTTCGACTTTTGGTTGGCTGTATCATCTGACACAATCCTGGACGAGTGCATAATAAACTTCTTCTACACGGTCGAATAAAAATTTTTCATCTTTCCCACACAAAGGATTGATGTATAGCACAGTTTTTCTCTTTATTTTTTAACCCTTGGGCAAGGCACGGATTCATGAATGCTTTTTTCATCGTACCGTAAAAAACATAAGTAAAATTAAAATATAAAAAAATACGCTCCTCTATTTTAAATAGTCACGTACTGTCGGGACCGGAGAGTACCGACACATGTGGTTTTCCAACGATAAGGATCGTTACATCGCTCCAAATCAAGCACCTGATTCAAGGGCTATTTAACAGTTTCCCCATTATGCGCGCGGCTAACAAGAAGGATTGAAACTATCAAAAAAATGGTTTTTGTCTCAGGGTCTGTCTCAAAGAGCCGTCGATACGTTATTTATTCGATTCTGGCGTGCCGAAGAAAGTCAATCGCTACGAAATGGAAGACGTTATCTTGACTGGTTCGATAAATAAATAAACGAAGGAACAAACGTCGAATGCGATAACGAAAAGGGTGGCCTTCAGGGACTTGGAAACTTAATGAATCCACCAGGATAAACTAGCGGTGTTTTAGATTGAACAATGGATAAACGAATTCCTTGGCAAAACGTTCTCAATATTTTACTTTCTCTGGGACATTGGTATATTGGGAAGTGGTTTAGAGGTCGAGAATGTTGCGGCGTGACATTGGGAAAACAAATTTACTGAATTCTAAATGTCATCCTATCATACAGTGATTAATAATTGATAAGAGCGTAGTAATTCTGAAACTGTTTTAGTCAAAATAAATAAATAAATAAAAATAATTGAAAAAATAAATGATTTATTTCAAGCCATCTTTTCCTAATGCTATATTTACGTTTCTTTAGAATTTAATGTTGTATTTTGTAATGCAGATGAAATCGCATGAAACGAGATAATATGGTAGATTCAAATATAAAGACATTAGCTTTCTCTTTTCTTTCGTAATATAGTCAATTAAAGGCAAGAAAATTTAAGCCGAAAGATTATACGTTTGTATGTTCGAAGTTCTAAATGCATTAAATTTTTATTACACACGAAGCAATGTCAATAAATTTTCTTTTTAATGTGTCAAATCGTTAAATAGTAATCTCTTTAAACTGACATTTTATAGCTTCTGTACGGATTATGCCGAAGCGTTTTTTCCCCTACATAATATCATCTAATGCCATTTAAGTTGGAATTTAGTTGCATATATAACAGCCGCATTTTTATTTGGCTTAATAACGGATATTTTTATTTTTAGCAGTTGATGTCGAGATATGTAGTTATCAAGACTTAAAACAAGACTTACCTGAAGCCTAAAAATAACGTGCCGAAGATAATCAGAATCGTAATTACCTAATCAAGAACTGAATTTTTATTACCTGATTAAGAACTTGGTTATTAAAGCGGTATTTTCATTACCTTTCATCGTACTCTGTATTTGCATATTATTCATGCTTCTCTTAATTTAACTGTAAGACAGTTTTCAAATAATCAAATATTGTGGTCTAGCCATTGAAATTGCTTAACATTTGTATTCATATAAGCAAATATCCAAGACATATAAATTGGTATGTACAACAAACTGAATGTAATGGGAGGCAGACTAAATGACTGTAAAGTTTATGATATTTTCCGACGTGAGCCATTTAAAACTGTATTGCCAACTGTGTTGCGTTGTTGATTTTTTCTAGTACGAAACGCAGTTGGTAAAAAAATGCCGTAAGTTTTTTGGAAAATAACTTTTCCTGGGGACAGGGATAGGAAATATGTGTAACCAGTGCATCAATAACTTACAACAAAAGCGGCTGAAAATGCTTATAGAATGTGCTCTTTGAATGTATCTGTAGTTTGATTCTTAAAAATACCTCATTGCTTATCCTATCTAAATTAATACATGCAACAGATGTATACATGCAACAGATAAAAGTGCATGGATCCTACGATTGTTCTTGATAGGCAGTTGCATGTGATTTAGTTTATCTTCGGAATTTAATATTTTAGTTTTAGTTTATTATTTTAATAATACTGTCGTACCCCTTCTTTTATCCGTTGTCTGTAGCAGCTCGGAAGAAAGTTAAAGGAACAGAAATTTTCTAATGTATAAAACACATGTTGAATGAAAATGCCAAGTAACATAATGCGACGCAGCTACCAAAGCCATTACCATCCAAATATGCCTAATACTGATGTCTTGTCTTACTGACGTATGTGATACATAGATACAAAAACGAAGGAAAGCAATGTTTTGTAAAAGTACAATGTACTTTCTGTACAATGGATTTTATAATAATTTAATTTAAAACTGTAAATATATTAATTGTGGGTAATTTTTCAGTTAAACTTCTTTGCGTAAGCTTTTTAAACACAACATTATAAAAACTATGTAAAATTTTAGAACAGACAGCTGTGCTGCAAAACAATAACTCGTGACAATGGTTGTAAACACATCTCATCTTGCTGCCACTAAAATATCATTCATAGACGTAAAGGAATTTGAATGTAATTGCTATTTGTTTGATTCTACGAAGTCAGTGTCTGCCACTTGTTTTCGTTGAATAACGTAACCGTTGGCTAGCTACACATTGTTAAACAAAGGTAGCATTTTTCGTCTGTATACTGCTTTCTGTTCTTTGATGTGAAATCTTACTTTAAATGGCACCATTTTGAAACGTCCGTGAGTTCAGAAGTAACCATGGAACCAAAGATGGTTGCAAAAGTTGATTTCTAGGAGCAGTTCAGAGGCTGTGGCCGTACCAAGAAATGTAAAACATTTTTAAAAACTTATGTAGAATGTTAAGCAGTGGCTAATGCTATATTTACGTTGTCCCCCCTCCATATCTCTACTTTTTATAATTTTTAAATTTTTGTAGACGCACTGCGTATTTATATTATACGAGTGTCACGTTATATGTCGCATTCGGTGTTATCCTTTACGTCAATTACGTCAATGTATTTTAGGTAATCTGTGTTCGATGATATGCAGTATGCTAGTGTACAGGGAACATTGTGTTTAGAAGGAATGGTCTCATTTATATCCTGGCTCAAAATTATGCCAAAAATGTCTTTCCAAACACCGGGTCATTACATTACCTAAAAGAACATTAATTCTAAATAAGCGAAACACATGGAGATATCTTAAGAAACCTAATTTCCTTTATAATATTTGGACTATCATAAGCGCATGTAAGTCCAGAAGTCTTGAAATTAGGCGGTACTAAAGTCTCAAGCGGAAGCGTTTAACTGAGTGCTTCCTGCCGCACTCTCGCAGTTACTGGATTACAGAGAGACAATTCATAACCCACGTTATGTTAACCTCTTATAAAAAAAAGTTGCGATGATGTAAAATCGATAAAAACCAAACGGAAGAACTTCTTACTTGAATGACGCATAGAGAGATCTTTAAGCATGTGTCGCGGTCTTTCCTCTGTATTTGGAGTGTTGATTACGGATGATGCCATGAACCTTGACGCATGCTTCTTCACTTCCTTGTAGATTATAAATGTCAGCATTTCCTCCCCCCTCAGTGTAAACCGCTATGATTTGTCTGTATTAATGGCGGTTTAAATACATAACTTATTGTTCTTGGGATCCAACGTTGTTCCGCTTCAGTGTTACATCGTTTCGTCAGTTTTGCTGTGGATTAACAGATGTGTCTCAGCTTTTCATCTAAATCAGAAAAAACGTAACTCAGAAGCAATGTTAATATTCTTATGCTTCTATAATTAACTTGACCAGGCGTTGGCTTAATTGATTTATGCAATCGAACGTTATGCTCTTGGCACATCAATTGCTTAAGAATAACAAAGAATTTGTGACGCAGATGATGGCAGAGATTAGTAACCAAATTTGTAAATCTTAATAAGCGTAGTCTTTTGTTTGTTTTGTCTTGCATTCTTTGTTACTTTGACCTTTTTTTGTGGGTATTTAAACTTATTCAATAGTTCGTCACCTACATTCCAAGCTTGATGCAAGTCAACTGTATTCTTTGTTGTTGCCAGAATTAAGTAATCACGCGTATTCTTCTAAGAGGAAATAAACAACAGCAGGGAGCATTTCTTCCTTTTTTGCTTGACCATTGTTTCTGATAGGATTTATGAGATAGCAGAATTATAAAATAACAGGTTTATAATAATGACGAAAGAAAAAGAAAAAAAAAGAATTATTGCGGCCTAAATCTTTGTGACTTTTGAAGATTGGAAGAAAATTTTGCATCCGAAACGCAAGTTAGTATAGTTACAGATTCTTTGAAACTTTGAAATACGATTCTATTTAAAGAGTTGTGATTAACTCTTTAATTTGCAGTAGTCTTCTAACAGTGTAAGCGCACTTAATTTTGGTATTTTCCCCACTTGATTGTTATGTATTGTTAGAAATGCCAGTGATTAAGTTTTATATATATATATATATATGCAAGGTAATAACATATGTAAAAGTTAAAATAGCAATAGACTTTTAATGCTTAAATTAATTTCCTATCTGTATTCTAAAAATAGTAATCTCTTTTTGCACTGCGTCATTTCGAGACTAATCCGTGTCACATGACTCGTAACACTAATAATGTAAATGGAACTAAAACTCAAACAGCCAATATTATTTTATAGTATTATTAATTATCCAATTAAAATGTATTGAGAACCAAAAGTAACTGAGTCTGAATTAAGATTTCATCCTGAATACAACTGCGCTTGCTTTCTAAGCTTCGGCCTAGCAGGACTGTTGCTTGCTGCTCTCTTCTAACTGCAAAGCTATCAGAAGTATAAACGTTTCGGAATAGGCAGAAGTAGTGCGCCTAGTTGTTTGTTGCCGCAATATGTTTATTGAAATAAAAAGGAAGATTTATTCTGCCTCGGCTGCCAATTTCCTGTTCATTATGCATCAACATTTCAGCATTCTACGACATCAAATGTTCTTGCTCTTCATTACGTATTTAACATTCTACGTTCTATGCTGTCAACTTACCTTACAACATTGCAGCTAAGTTTGCTTCATTACGATGTGGGAAATTTTTATGCAGTGAACCATCTTTTATTTATAGAGTTTGACTTGCTTACGGAACATAAACTGCATCCAAGCTCTGAACAAACGTAAAACGAATTATCCCTGTGTCTCAGCTAACAACAAAGGCTTGAAAAGGTTTAAACAAACTTTTTTATTAAAAGGGAACATTTAAACGCACTTTTTGTGCTTCAACAGAATCAACCACCACTTGATGAAACTTAAATAACAGACAAATTCAAAATTTAAGCGTAGTCTAGTAGTCAAAGACTACAAATGAAATTTAAATCGAATCTGGCTCAAAACTCTAACTGGCGTTACAATTTAAATAAAGCAAGGCCGATTAATTACAAACTTATCAGAGATGGCAGAATAACGGGACATCGTGATACAGAAGCATGCTGGGTTTAATAATCCGAAAACCTCAGTTTAAATGCTCTCTATCTCAATATACATTCTGGTTAGGAAATGGAAAGGGAAAGTTATAGTAAAGACCTTAATCATAATAACTGGTCAGTTTCATCAAATAATAACACTACATATTTTTTCCGGTTAAATACAATTTCAAATATTTAAAATTTCTTTCATTGTATGTGTAATGTATATTCGGTATTTAAGTAAATAGTGTTACAAGAAAACATGCTTCACTATTTTTCTTTTTTGTTATATCCGGTATATCAAGCAGTAAAAGGCACTAGAAATATGTGTTTATTCAAAAGTAAAGATTATGAAATTAATAAAAAAAGATATTTCCTTTTATAAATTTCATCCTTTTTACTTTTGAAATTGACAGTTATAAATTTAATAATTATAACTAAATGTTTGCCTCCAAGCAGTTAGTTATTCATTATTTCACGGTGATAATAGTAAAAATAAATTAAAAATCTAAAGTAAAATTCTGTAATTACTTCTCGAAAAGCTAGAATAAAAAAAAAGTGTGATTACTTACTGTGTTTACATATAAATTTTAATCTTATGATCGTAGTACAAAAGAGCCCACGCTTGTGCAAAAGGAAAATTAGATGAGTTTACTTGTAATTACATAGAATTATAATAATGTCTCCATGCTTTTAGTTATTATCGATCTTTTTCAGTTAGCTTGAATAATCATTTATTCATTAAATATCTGTCAGTTTAGCGGAATTAATCCATCCGACATTAAACGTAGACGCTTAGATTAAGTAGCGTATAGAATACTGGTCCAAAACTGAAAGAAAATTCAGCAAACTCGGTCGTCTCGAACAGCAGGAGCCGGATATAATTTTCCTAGTTATAAGAGATATATTTTTTTTAATATTTGTAGTTACAGCTGTAACTTTACATCCACTATCGTTGTAACGCAATTCAACTGCGCTGAAAATTTATCCAGTCTTGCAACAAACTCATTTAGGCAGTACGTATAGTGTTACCGCATATTTTAAGCATTTATTTTTTTCAGAACAAATAAAAATTCTTATCTTTATTCACTGAGCTTCATTTTCATCATTATTTTCTTACTTTTTTTCATTTTAGAGCATTGTATTATTTAACTGTTTGCAGCATATTAGAGTTGCATTACTTGGACTGCATACTTACGAGGCATATTAGACTTGTTATTATATTATTATACTTACTGATTATCATTTTAAAAATATAATTATCATTACTATTACTAACATATATTATGAGATTTTTTAGACGTGTTATTAGGATAGACAGCTTTTTATTTGCCCATTAAAAGCTTATGAAATTTGTTAAATGAATTGTATCTTGTAGCTAATTCACAATTAATTTGGTGCGTTTTTAATTTTACGATTGCGACATAAAAATAGACTATTAAGATAGTTTTCTAATCTTGCAATTTATTTTATTACCAGTCAAAAACATAAACACAATAAAAGCTTATCAAATGTTTTTAACAATCGTTTCTCTTCTAACTGATGGCGCGCTGGCCTTTTTCTGAAATGCGAAAAGGTTTTTCAGTCAATTGAAGTACTTAAAGGTTAACTTTTAATTTAAATAGTCAATATATAAAACATTTCAAAACAACTAGAATAAAATATTAGTAGAATTTATTTTCATTTTTTTCTCCTTGAGTATAAATAAATAACTAAACAGAATATACAATTTTTCTTCCCGGTGCTGCGTTTTGTAATTAATTACACATGGAGTAGTCTTAAACTTACTTTCAATTAAATCAAAAAGAATTTCGTTTCATATCAACTTTGCAGTTGTAATTGAAAACCTGTTTTTGCAAAGCGAATGCAATTCAGCTAGGACAGTAAAAATTAGTTAAATTAAAATCCTCTTCCATCCCCTGGTTTTCGCTGTTTTTTCACCGCTCCCATCTTTCTCGCTATTTAAAATTTTTACCTGAAAGTATTTACTGTAAGTTTGATTAGACTTTCCCTCTTTTTTCGCAGTAAAGTTATTTAAAAAAGATTCGTAGTTCTCTTTGTTAATTGAGAATTTTCATTGTACTTCGTGTTTAAAACTTTAATTGGGAAATTACTTCTTCTAACAAAGGTACACTAATGCGTTAATAAAAATATCTCTAACTAAAGTTGCTTAAATTAAAGAAACATGCGCAACATTTTTTTATTTCACACAAGAACATCCAACATAATTATCATAATTTTAAACTGTAAATATCGCCTATTAGTTAGTAAGTTAGTAAGAAATCTGGCAGTTGAGGCAGATTAAATCTTTATTTTCAGTAAACATTGCGGCCACAAACAACTTGGCACATTATTTTTGCCTATTTCAAGATTTTTTTGATAACATTGCAGCAAGAAGAAAGCAGCAGACAGCAGTCCAACTAGGCCGAAAAATAGCGAGCAAGTGCATTACATTCAGAGTGAAATCTTAATCCAGACTGAGTTAGTTTTGGTTTACAGTGCATTTTGATTGGATAGTTAATACTTCTTTAAAATTATTATTGGCTGCTTGAGTTTTAGTTCCATTTTCATCATCATGTAAGAGTAAGTGTATCTAAGAGTCATATGACATGCATTAATCTAGAAATGACGCAGTGCATAGAGAGGTTACTATTTTTAGAATTCAGAAGGGAAATTGACGTTGCTAATTTAATCTTTTTTACATATTCTTTATTTTCCTTACATATGTATATCACTTCTAACTGTCTTCGAGATTATTTTGAAATTAATTCTGCAAAGATCGTGAACTGATCAGTGTTTACAGAATACATTTTTAAATGTTTACTAAATAAATCATCCTTTGCAGCCCTGAGCACATAACTTTAAATTGGCCTTCAAGAATGCAGAAGTTGGTTACCACTGCCATAAATACAGACAAAACGGTAAAGAGAACTAAAATCGCAGTGTAAAGGACCTGCTGCAGTTTGTAGGGACTAATCACAAAATTATCTGTTATTTGTCAGAAGTTCAGTGTATTTTAACATTAACCCTTTCGAAACTTGTTCTGAGGAATTGCTGACGGAAGTAAACTTTTTTTAACAGCCGGGATCTACAACTAGAAAACTCAAACATGCTAATCACATGCAGGCACATGGGTTTAGATAGCTTAGCTAATCGTTAAATTCATTCACAGGCAAGGCCAGGGCAAGAAGTTGTCACAGGAAATTCAGTCGGAAAACAAAACTTATCTACTGTGCTGTGTATCTCGATGCCTGTAGCGTCGGTTTAAGTATGTATTATAGTTGCATGTTTCTAGAGAATGTTAATTGGAGACAAGCACTAAAAGAGTAAGAAAATTTAAAACACAATTTAGTTAGATAAATGTTACAAAATGTTAAAAATAATAACAAAAATAACAACAAAAAATATAATGTTAATAATAACAAAACTGTGGGAAAAAAATCTGAAAGATTTCAGATTTTAACAGTTGCCCAAAGGGTTTTGCTGAGATTTTTTACGCTGTTACTGAGCTCTCAGTCTGCCAGTCTGATGTTATACTCACTCCAACTAACCTCCTCTTGCCTTTTTTTTTCCTTTTTAAGCTTATTACTAAGCGTCATTATCTTCCCATTTTACAGAATATACGATTCAACAACAAAGTTTAAAAAATTTTAAAAGCACATAGCAGTATGTGCTTAGAATTCCCGATGCAGTGTTAAGTGTTAGCTGAATTTTTTTTTCTTTCAGTCTTTTCTCAGTTCATTATATCAGTGTTCAGTATTCTTACTAAAATGTCTACGATTTTTTTTCTTCTTTTTATTCTTAACGTGTGTGTGTTTACTTTATTAAATTTCACATTCTTGGCTCTTACGCCACATAAAATTTCATTCAACAGCAATATCACACAATATTTAAAAATACATTATCGATAGACAGCCCCCCCCCCGCGCTGGAGATAAAAACGTTCTTTTTTCCGTTCAGTGTTGCCACTGCTTGCTTTTAAATTGTCGACTTTGTTCATCAAGAATTCGTTAAAGTTTTACAAAATATGAAACAGACAATAAAACAAATTTCGAATTCGGGTTTTCAAGTGCCCATGTTCGGGTGGAGGACTGCGTTATTCAAAACTGGATGGCTGTAGGTACCGTTGTTTTTTCACAATGCGAGGAACATGCATACCTTCATACAAATTCTTCATTATTTAAGTTCTCAAAATATCATAAAATGCGATAATATTTTTTAGCAACAGTATGAAAAGTGATACGCCGTGTTATAGTGATTCAACGCAAAATGCCGTTTCGAGACTAATATCCTTTTCGGGACTAATGTCCTTTTTGGGACCAATAAGTATTTAATATATAGCTTGAATAAATTTAATAAAATTCAGCATTCCATTATATCTAGAATTATTTTTAAAATAAAATCAGTTTCAAGTGAGCAGTACGGAATACTGCTGAATACTTACAACAAATGATAGCAACTTCGAATATTGCTATAAGCTGGAAAATTCTAATTCGAGTTCTCAGTGGAGTCATTTCCATTTACGCGGTATCTGGAAAACTTAAGATAGTTTTAATTAGGAATGGTAATAAGTATCGTAAGTATAACATTAGTCATTCCTCTGGTACTAGAACTTTCCTTTTAAGGGAAGGAAAAAAACTTAGATAAATCCCTTAGTTATTGCTCTTTTGGATGGAACGCGAATCTTTGGAACTGAATTTGGTACATAAATTTAGGTTGGTTGGATGTAATAACCTTTGCTATTTCGTTCCCGGGGGGGGCATTTATAATTAGAAACTGAAAACATTTGCGTATATTTTTATAATCCAGTTTTTTCTAATTATTGTCCGCACAGAAATAATACTGGTAGGAAGCATAAAAAAAGAGTAATAAAAATTTTTACTTAATTACTCACATTTTCAATATTTTTGCTGAGTACTATTTATTTTAAACTGTCTAATCTTCTTATTCCAATTATTTTTAACCGCAGAAACAGCATTGTGAAACGATAAAGCATTTACCTTTTTTCTTCTCGTCTATGAATGATTCCGTTTCTTGGGTTTAACAAATTCGATGCTTGTTATAAATATCATATGTTTTCTGGAACATATGACGAAGGAAAGAGAAAAATCGGGAAAGAAATAGTGAAAAGGGGAGAAAAAATATGTTTTTAAAGTAAAGATAAAAGGGATTCTGTTCCCCAGCGACGGAAAATCATCCGAAACATTTTAATCGAATGTCAAAACGTCAGACGCAGAAACGGACGCCCGGATTAGGTTTTTCCCGCTTCACCCGTTTCTTTTCTTTCTCAACGGTGACTTGCGATGCGAAACATAACGCTCGTTCATGGATAACCAGGAAAGAACCACAAATTGCAAAAAGTCCGAAACAATGTTACACCTAAATTGAGCGGAAGAAAAAAAAATAAGTGGAAGTAGCTTCCTAATTTGCAATTTTAAATGTGTACTTCAGCAGCTGTAAAATTGTGACATCTTTTGAGATGTTAGATCGAATTTAAACTAATGTTCAGAAATCTCTCTCTCTCTCTTTTTCCACCAGTTTGATTGGCGTCATTTAAATTCTTTCGCTTTTTGGTGTCTTGTCTGTTTTTCACATTTTAAATAAAGTATCATTGCATTCTCTAAGTGAATTTCGTTTTTTTTTTGGCAAAATAGAAATTGTTGCTTCTTGAAATAATATTCCCTTCAAACTGTTCTCCCTGAGGAAAATATTGGTTGTAGGCCTTGAATGCTGGAAATGCAATTAAAAAATGCTCGTCTACGTCTTGCATAATTAAGTCTTTTTTGTATAAAGTAGGTTCAAATGTCTTTACGTAGCGTTAATTTGTGATAAAATAATATTAAATAAGGTTCTCTCTCCTCTGCTGCAGTACATGTTGCTATACTGAATAGCTTATTTTAGATGGATTTATGAGGGCTAATTCTCAGAATAGTAGCTTATTGTAACTGTCCAGCTTTAAATTGTTCAACGTGTTAAACGAGATGCAAAGATTGTACATTTTTTTTAAAAAGTTTTTATATTCTTTTGTGTTTTTCATTTTTATTTTTATTTTTATTTTTTTTTATTTTTGCTATTTTTTAAATTGGAGAACCATAATAGTGAATTTTTCTTTGAGATATTATTTTATATTCTGAAGTTTACGGATTGCGATTTCTTTTGTAATCTTCCATCAATAATCATTTCTTAGTAAATCCAAAATGAAGTGCTTACAAATTTATTATTATTGATTCGCCAAAATTTATCTATGTGGCCAAAATTTGCTGAAAATTGTCTGTGTCTAAGCACATAGTAACAAAACTTAAAATTCAAAATCTTGTCTATTCCTTGCATCGAAATCTGGATTGATTCAAAATTATATAAATAGCATATTCTAAAATGTACTTTTCACCAGTTTTCCCAAGATCATAAAATTTTAAATTCGAGATCTATTGTATTATTTACTTCGAAATTTCCAGATTCAAAATCTTCGAGATTCAAAATCATTCAAATGGATTATAAAATAAACATTTAACCAACTTTGCCCTATTTATCTGCTATAGTAATTATAGCAGTAGTAATTCCATAGCCGAATGATTTCAGTTTCTTCAATTCTCTGTCAAAAGGCTAGCAAGAAAGAGAATGCTCGAAACCGTTATATGTTGCTGTTAGAATATCTCGGCAAAATTGTTGTTGACAGGCAAAAATTGTAGAGATTTCATACTGTTGTCAAAAGTGTTGTGGTGTTTTACTTATTTAATTTCAATGTTCAATCTTAGAACCCCACGAACACTAACAAGCGAATAATCGCTTAAGTGTGAGAACAAACACGTAAGAGTTAAGAAGGGTTAACTACCCTTTATTTCTCAGAATAAATAAATACAAACTCCTAACTCGGAGTATACACAAAGCCTCCACTTGGACTTAAATATTTATGAAATTAAACTAAAGTAAGCATAAATAAAGCTATCTGAAAGGTATGGCCGAAGCTATCAGAATTCTAAGTAGTTGGCCCCTAAATATTAATTAGATCGGCGAAGCCAAGCAAGAGCCTAAAGTATGGCCGAGCGTAGTAGCTCAGAGAGAACGCAGCCAAAAGACAAACGAGAACCTCTTGTTTACAAATTCGGAATAGATCCCTATTCTAAATAATCCTGATTTCAATGGAATCTGATTCAGTTGCCGTCGATTCTACTATAAAACTACATAACCATGACAAATGCAGGCAGCATATTTAATTATCCTAAAAGGGAATAGTCACTTAAGAATTTTTTTTAGTCCAAAGGGACAATTTGTGCAGAAGGGCTATTGATTTCGTTTTGGCATTTTGCGCTGTTTCACTGTAAACGGTGCTTCTCTTTTCAAATTGTTGCCACTAAATATTAGAGCCCTGCATTCTATTTATTGAAATTAAGTAAGAATCTGCGTAAATGTATGTATGTTTGTTGTATTGTGATAAAACAAAGGTACCTAGAGCCATCAAATTTTCAATAACGTAATCCTCCACCCGTGCATCTGGAAGTCCTAATTTGAAATTTGGTTTTTTATCCGTTTAATATTTTGTAAAACTTTAATGAATTTTTGATTAACAAACTCAAAGATTTCAAAGCGAGCAATGGCAATACTGTACGGAAAAAAATTATCTCCAGCGCGCGAGACTGTGTATCGAAAATTCTAAAGATATGCTCTTTTAAAATTATTTTGCGATATTGCTGTTGAATTGGATTTTATGGCTTAAGTGCGAAGAACATGATGTTTAATAAATAGAGATAAACAAACAAAACGTTAAAAAACGCTTCTTTGGTCATAATATAAAATCTGAAGGCTTTCAGATTTAGAAGAAAAAAAAAATATTATTAATTATTTCGTCATTTAAGAATTTTGAAAGTGACATGAATTTGCAATTCAAATTGAAGATTATTGATTTATTTATTTGAGTCAAATTTCGCTTATAAGAACTCTAAATGTGAAAAATAATTTTCTGCCTCAGACTCTACTTCTTTCACTTGTCATTTGGATTTAAAATGTTTAATCCAACGACAATGTGAAAAATGTATTTAAACCTGTATGACGTTTTTTTATTTTAAGTTTCGTTGACCTATAAGATTTTCAGTTTGGCAACGCGTTTATGATATTTTTAATATTCACCCATGCTTACACTCTTATAAATATCATCAACATGTGATGTCATAAGGCTTATTACTTTCAGATTTTATAATGTTCTGAAGAGAATAAAACGAGCTGCAACCAGATGGCAGTTCAGAATCTAAATATAAAAAAAACTTTCTCATAAACATTTCCAACTTCATTTTTCTTCTTCCCTTTCTCTCCCACTCTTTGTTTCTTTTGACTCATGGAAGTATTTTAAATTGCTGAAGAGGTGCATAAATAGGAGGTTCCTATAATGAGGTTGTACTGATACATGATTTTCACCTTTATCGAACATCATTCGTTCATTCATTCGTAAGTAGGACCTCTGAGAGAATTTGTAGCTAAACCTGCTCTGCTTGCATCTATCTATCTTTGGACATTTATATCCTTCACATTGTTTTCTTTGGTGCATACTTTTGTTTAGTTAAAGACAGGACAAATTTCCCAATAAAGATCCTCATAAACAAGATCTCGAGCACGCATGGGATGTGCGTAATTTCGTGAAGGATTTTCTAAGGGTAAACTGGCTGGTATTTTTATTACGCCTGAGGGAAGCTACGAAAAATAACTATGCAGAGCCAGATCGTTCGCCAGCATTCAAATCCTACTCGAGCTGCCACTATTAGCCATTTGGCTATGGATAGGTCTTTTTATTATTATGACTATATTTATTATTTCAATTAACCAGATATTTATAATGTCAAGCTTATTTCCGTTTTCCTCACCAGAATGCAAATAGGTTAGCTAGTATTTAAACTGGGGTTTGGGGAGTTTGAGAGAGAACGTGTACGCTATATGTTGGCTCGCGCCTGCTGAGGTAGTTATAATTACGCGGTTTTGCGTTATATCGCTGGCGACATTTTGATTTTGATGAAATTACTGAGCCAGCTTAAGTAATATTTAATTGTGTAGTCTTTGATCATTGTTACATTTAATTTCAATTTGACTGTTCTGTTTAGTTGCGTCACCACCAGCTGTGGCTGATACTATTAGCAGAGGAAAGTGTGTTTATGTTCTAAATTCTATTTAAATAAGAAGGTTATTTAAAGTTTTCTCATGATTTATAAATACTTCGGACATAATGGTAATTCCTTTACGTCTGTTAGAATTATTAGACTAATTACCGGTTCCAGATCAAGTAAACCCCCCGCATGACAATCAGTCAAATTAAAGCGATGTAGCTTGACCTTATGATTTTGCCCAAGGGTTTTACAAAAGCTTAAAGTACTATACATCATTGTTCGTTTTTTAAGAAAATGAATACGGCATCTAATATGAAGAAAATACAAGGCGCATATTCTTCTATCTTTTTTTTCTGAAGCTTGCAGATGGAGTTTTCCAAATTCTTTACTGTCCTATTCCATGCTTAACTCTTCCGTGTTTCAGAAATGCAATGAAATAAAGCAGCTTAAAATGGCACGCAGGGGAGTTGTTATTTTGAACTGCGTAAGTGATAGAAATTCCGGTGTAGACGATTATGGAAAAAAATTGAGTTTGTAAGTGTTATTCCAGGAAATGCTGAAATGATAGAAATATTCTCGTTTTCCTTTGGAATTATTTCTCTGCTTCCCTCTCCCTCTATCATGTGTAGGTATATAAGCTGTTAACCCTCTCTACTGACTTCCCATAGTTCCATTTTTGTTTTCTGTAGAATTGGTCGTCTGAAAGCTGTGATGTATGGTGCCGGTGTTTATTTATGTTCTCAGGTTACTAATTAATTTCAGAAATGTTCATTTTAGGGTCTTGTTGACTTCAGCTTACGGATTAGTTGATTAGGTGGGATTGCATTCTGATAAATTAATCGTAAAGTCGGAAATGCATAAATAATAAAACATGGTGTAGAGTTCCTCACTTTTACATGCTAAATGAAGTTCGAGGAACCTAAAGAACTGTTTAGCGAATTATCGCTTAGTTCAAAGAACAGAAAGTTTAAATTCAAGAATGGTTAGTTACCTTTTATCTCACTCAAAATAAGATTAACAGTCGGCCCCTTTCTTCGGGCTTACAGCAAAGCCTCTAGAAATAAGAACTAACTATAACTAACTAAGAGATTTAGCCTAAGCTAACACATTTCTAAAGTAGTTGGCTCGTAATCTTAAACTAGCCGGCGAACTATCAAAAGGCACGTAATAATACGGCCGAGCCTACAGGATTCCTAACTCTCTCTTTCGAAGTCAGTTGACATTTCCTTTAATACTATCTCTTCCTCATTTGCATTCAACGCGTTTCTAAAAACTCATTCTGGTAGGGAGTGGTAAGTTGTAACGCGGTAAGATAGGAAAGGTGAACTAAATTAAAATAACTCTTATAAAATTAAAATATACCTTACAATATAAAACGAAACCCATCTAATGTTTTTCATCTGCCGATACTGTTATGCTGCACTTTTCTTGGAAGGGCGCAAAATTGCAGTAGTTTGCGGTAATTTAGAACAGTTGGAAGTATTCAATTAGTATAAAGTTAGAATAAATTTTGAATATTTTTTATAATTTATTGATTATTATACCGAAATTTCTGTGGAAAACTAGCTTGTATTCATTTTAAAAATGAACCCCGATCACACCCATGTAGTCAGGCTGTTCGCCAAGATTTGACTCCGAGTCGAATTACCAGTATGCGGCTGTTTTATCCACTTGTACATCCCGCTGACTTCCTTCTATTGCAACTTATCTCACTTACCTGATAACATAACTATTTTATCACAGCACGAAATGCAGTATTGCGTCTGTCATTAGCACTGGCAATGAGCATTGTATGGACAATAACACTACTTTACTCAGCTTCCTTCCAATTTCGAAGGATAGTCTCCAGGGGAAAGCGATTCAAAGGTTTCCCACCCGTCATTCCCTACCACTCGAGAGAACTTTTGGCTCGCCATATATTTTAAGTGTCTCCATGCTGCAAAGATATTGTACACTTACAAATATTTAGGTCTTCTACTGGATTCGAACTTGGATTCTTTGATACGACAACCAGCTTTACTAACCTGTATATGGACCAAGGTATTTGACTTTCCTTTAATTGGTCTTCCGATGGTCGATAGAAATCATTAGGACATCGAAACTTGTTGAAGTTGTAGCCGTCATAAAGTGTCCCCCCCCCTCAGGAAGATTATAAGTTTTAATCTTTTCGTTATGTATTTCTGCAGAACAAGCTGGAGCATCTGCCAGAACCATTGCTGATGTGCAGTGAACCTGTTATATCTCCAGCGCATCAGCGGCCAGGTGGTAAGATCTCTAAACACTGATATTTCAATCCTGATTCAAATTCCGGTGACCGTTGCGTTGGAAGTTTATGTAGCTTTCTTCATTTGTAATATTAATACGAACCAGTTAAAAGTATGTCTTCGTTAACGAAGACATACTTTTCTTTAGGCGCAAAATTTGCCTTTCTTTCCAAGGTCACCTTAGGCCTTAGTCTTTTGCCTTAGTCCATATCTGTCGCATGTCGGTAACACAGCTAATGGTCAAAATTGAAAAATCTAATTTTCAAAGATTGCTTAGCGTTTTTTTTTTTTTTTTTGCCGTGTCGGAAAACCGTCAAATTGAGACCACCTCTATATTCGTCGATTCTTGTTATAATGACCCGCTCATTATCGCGTTTGTTTATAGCGACTAGGCGAAAAAATCCTCAAATAATGAGTATATTAAATTTTTTTTCATTATCGCAATCACTGGTTGTAAAGTTGCTTGTCCTTAAGATGCCAGGGATCGTTATAACGCAAATCGAATATCACCCTTTTTACAAGTCTGATTCAAAACTGCTTAAATTTTACTACCCCCCCCCTCCGTTTCACATTTTAAATTTTACTGAATTTTTAAACAAGTGTAATTTTTAAGATAGCTTTTATGACATAAAAATTTATTATTCAAGTCATTAAAATATTATTAACTGTTATATTAATTAAGTGTTGCATTAATTTATTGTTTGTTTCTTTAAAAAACTGCCTTTGAATTTATCAAGAATGCGTTCTATGTCATTTCTTAGTGCCTGGCTCCTTTTTTCGTATCCCGTCAAATGCACAACGAAACAAAAAAGAAATTCGTCCGGTTGTTTCCGGGCGACCGATTTCGACGTCGCGTCACTTCCGGAACGTTTCGTCCTCGGTCGGGGCCAAGGAAGCGAGAAGAATTGAATGGAATTCCGAATAAAAACACAAGAAAAAGCAAATGCAGACTGCTTTTGTTATGTTGAGCGAGCATTTAACTGATTAGGTTGCCTTTTTGAGTTTCATAACCGAAGGTTCGACAGTTTTTGCTTCTTGCAGAGTAATATTAAAAATAACTTTGACAGAAGAAAAGAAAATTCTTTTCTCCCCTCCTTCTCCTGTCATTTACGTAACATAACTACAGCTTCTGCACATGCGTACGCAGTTTCTGGTTTTCAGTCTAAGCTTTTTGAATAATGAAATTTCAATCATCTTTTGTAGATTTCAAACTTGTATAAACCAGAAGCAGTGTTTGTTTTTCTTCAATTTTTAATTCCATAAAAGTGCTGTTTACATAGAAAGCGGACATTTTGTGAAGTAACTGCTAAAAATGGCTGAATATTAGGATTCTGTAGATTATAAGTCATTTGTATTTTTTTTTTTTTCAGTGCTTAGAATATATCTCTACGCATAAATTTTAAAGGTGTGTTTCAAATTTATTTATGGTATATTCTATGATTTAGGTGTGTTTCAAATTTATTTATGGTGCATTCTATGATTTAATAAAATTTTGGTAGCCATTTTAGAATAGTACGCTTACAATAATAGAATAGCTTACAATATTTTTATATATTTAGAAATACTTCTTTTATAGTAATATTAAATCCTTAAAATTGATTCTAAACAATAAAATTTTGGTACTATTACAATGCGTTTTGTATACATAAAAATTTTCATGAACAAAGACATAATTATAACGATTTAATAAAATAATTTATGTGTAGTATAGCCGCCGCTGCTTAATATTTCTGTACGTTTTTGTATAATGAATAGTTTTAAGCTTTGTTGATAAATTTAATCTTTGAATAGGCTGTAACAAATTTTTATCACCGTCTACTAAGCGGCTGAATTTGTAAACGTTATATTCCTTAAAAATATACTTCTTTGTGAGGTATCTGCCAGTGAGATTTTGAATTGATACTTCTTATATATTGAAGGCAATATTGAGAGTAAGGAGTTTATTCACTAGTTAAATTTAAGAATAAATGGATATACTCACTTATAAAATAGAATTCAAGTTTTTGAAAATCTAGAATAATTATTTATTTTTAGAAATCGTGTAAAGACAGTTGGTTATTTCGAAGCAGGAGACATGAAAATGAGCAATACTCTCGTCGGGACTCGAACCTCGGATACGAATACGCGCCGAGTGTACTGGCCATTACACCACGAAGGCATGCTAGGAAGACGGGAGAAATATCCTATAATCGTATAACCTAATTTATAACGGAGAGAGCCGTCTGTTGGGGTGGTGGTTGGAGAATCGTGTATAAACGGCTGTTATAATCTTAAGCCCCAATTCGAATTTCGACGAAGGATAAATGTTTGTTTTCCTCTGCGGTATAGAGGCACTTATAATATACGTGGAGTAGAAAGTCCTTTCGAGCCTCTGCTGGTTGAGGAAGAAGGAGTAGGAGACCGTTGAATGTATCAAAATTTTGACGTAGTTGGGTAATGAGTTGGTAGTTGAGTAAAGTTCTGTATCAAAATTGGGATGAGTTAGGCAGAAAGGTAATTGATAACCTATGAGTGATCGAGAAATGCTACCTCATGGCCATGATGAATTCATAAATCTGACAGAGATCATCGCAGATCAGGAGGGTAAGAAACAAAAGGAACCGATTTTAAGCAATTGGATTCAAATGTTAAACAAGTCTGTACATGTCCTTAGTACCTTTCTTCCTCTTTCTTAAAAATATCTACATAAAATTTGCAATGAAACAAGTAGTTGGATCACAAAGTTAATGAATCCTTATTTATGCATTAAATTCAAATTAAGATTATATTTGGGCCTTGAATATTGTTGCTTCTAAGTTTAAAACATTCCGTAAACAACAGTAAAAACACTTTTAGTTTTTTATTCTTTTATCAACTCAAAATGACAAAAATTTAATGATTAAAATAATAAAAATAAAAAAATAGTGTCAGTGTAATTAGTGTGCTAAATCAGTATCAATGTTATGAATTTATCAAATCTGTATCAACATATTAGAAGCATGAATTCAATTATATCCATAAATCAGAAACCCTGTTTTGGCTCGGTGTATTATATATTTAAGGTTATAGTTATCGTATATAAATAGTAAACTGTTTAGGTATGCTTTGAAAAGATTCATGGAATGATTTCAAAGCGTGCTATTCTGCATACAACAGTGATTTAGAGAGAGATTTTGTGGTGGGTTGCGGAAATTTCAAATATTCTTTGTTTATTATCTAATTACAAATACGGATTTAGTATTATTAATTAGTTTTAAATAATTGTCCACATTCATATTTATATAATTTTCTGCCTTTCTACCTATTCTTTTATCTTTTCTACTTTTTCGTCTTGTTAAAAAGCTTGGAAAAATACCAGTATACAAGAAAGCAATTTTTTCTTGAAGATGTTTTTTTATATGCCAGAGTGATAATTTGTTCTGAGAAATGGTATAGTTGATATGTTTTCTTTTATTTTATATTCAGATTATGAACAACACATTCTTTTTAACTGCTGGCATCCCGCGCTTATTCGGGGAATTACGGACGGAGCATTGTCGAAGCCGGAAATCGGGGAAATGCGACCTCATTCTTTTTTCAAATCGCGAATGTAATTTGGTTACTGGAAATCCTAAGTAGCGTATAAGATGCAGCATCTGAACGCACGTGAAAACGAAATAGTTCATTCTGTAAAGTTCTATAATAGGAATAGAGGCCTTACCCGTTGAGTTCAAAACAAGTAAAGAAACATGGCAAAAGAGTGGATTAAGCGTTCCCCTTAAAATGTAAGCTGTAGCCACAACTGAACAAGACCATAATAAGTCGAAGACGGGGTATTGTAAAGAGGAGTGCTCTATGGCTACAGAAGTGCATCTTGTTGAATCTGGTGGACATTTCTCAACAGTAGCACACTTAAAGCTCAACTTAAAGCAGTGTACCATGCAATACAATTTCTTTTCAGGATCATTGACTATTCGCAGAGAAACTGGAGCTATTTATTGCGTAACGATCGGCTGTTGTTTTTTATTTCCGCCTTAAGAGAACGTTTCTTTTGACGGCATGGAACAAAGGAGGCAGCCGTCGTTTCGTGTTCGTTTATATTTGTCCTTTCATAGCAGTGACACAAAAGCCATCGTTGTTAGGACTTCATCGTTAAATGTAAAAGCTTCGTTATCCTTGTCCTGCTATTCCAATTTCAGTCTGCCTTAACAGCTGCCCCTTCATTCATTCATTTAGCATGGTATAACTAATACCATTATATCTGATCGTCAATTTGCCATGGAGAACCCGCGTGCGACATACTCGTGGATTGAAATAATTAAAGTGTTACATGATAGGAGATTTTAGTTTTTAAATTTGTGTTTTTAAAAAATAGTGCTTAGAATATAGTAATCAGTTTTCATTTTAACGTATTGCGAGAAGATTTTTGTTTATTTTGCTTCAATTGAATGGAAGCAAGTGAGGAAGAAAGTGTCATTTAAAAATGGCTCAGAACCACATGCTAAAAATTCATGGTTATGATCACTTTGCGAAAATTAAAAGCGCAGGGTTAGAATTTCATTCCCATAAAGCAGATTGTATGTCATTTAGGTAATTATAGTATTTAAAAATGATTGCTCAAGAAAGTTTAACTTCTTGAACTAAGTATGTCGAGTTGAAGGAATCGGAAGCGAGGTTTCACAGGTCATGCTTTTGCTGAAATCGAACTCGGTACCATCGAATTTTACGGTTGATGTAAAGCACATCGCTGTAGCAATGTTATTAAGTCCTTACCCTCCTCCCTCTCTCTAAAGGTGACAGGGAATATGGAAGGTTCTTCAGTCGACTGGTCATAGCCTGGTCGCAAATTGTCATCCATTATTTTTAATTCGGGGGGCCAGATGCAGAGGAGCATGATTTACGGTGTGGCACTGCAAGAAAATTGACTACATCTGGACTCGAAGTTGGAACTTCGAATTCCCTAACTAATATGCTGCACATTTCGGCACAGAAGATGTAGGAAGAATGCCGTAATTCCTTAATAGCGTTTTATTGTTGAGTAGGAAGAGAACATCTTTAGGCGAATATTCATAGTACCTTAAAAATATAATCAATAACACGTGATTACATTTTTGACGACAGTATCGATTGAAGAGACTGTAACTTTTTGATATTCATTTTGTTAATGATGGTAGTAAAGTTAGTATATGTAATGTTGCATGAATTATTAATGGCTGAATTGAATTTCTATTGAGTCGAAATTATCTAGAACTATTAATAAACAATCGTTGGTGGAATTCACTTCCGCAGATAGCATGGTATATTTTCCTATAATTACATAATTTGGATTATATCAGTTTGATCTGTATATAAGAGGACCTTGTTTATAAGACGATCTTGCATTTTTGAACATGTTCATACATCGGAAAAGAAGATTGAATGATCTTACGTATATGAATTTGACATCGTCAAGATGCTGTCCAGAAAATTATTATTTAAATGCCCTATCATGAATTTGAATTAATATATTTTGATATAGTGAAAAAAATTATAAAAATTTTATTTAAAGTTATTATGTATATATTAAATATTATGCTACTTGCGCTTGTAAGAAAAGTATGTTTTTTAGAAAGACATTTGAGGGAGATAATACCATTTTACAATTGGGCCAATATAGTAATTTCGTTCCTGAACTGGTATGGAATTTATTTGCGTCATAAGAAAAGTGCAAATAAAGTGTAATTCTATTTTTCATAAATGACGCCCTATATGTACATATCATGCCCCTATTTCCTTGAAGAAGAGAAAACTAATTCCTTTCCGGAAATGTTTTCTGCCTATACAGATAAATAATCATTATTTAAAAATCTCTAAACACCAGATAATTTAGTATAGAAAGGCTGCATGCAGAGAACGTTAAACAATATATTTTTTTCTTTTCATTTAACTGCAATCAGAAATTTCCGAATATGCGTAAGCTGCAATATCAAGTAAAAAGGTTAAAAAAAATCTTTGGATCTGCTTCACAAATCACAAAATAATTTTATCTTATTTATTAGAATTTTACTTATTTATCTTTTTAAACGTGACATAAAATCTCTTTTTAATAATTTTTAAATTATTAAATACGCTTGTAGGTGTACATTAAGCAGCATTTTTTAGTATTTTTCACATTTCTAGATTTTTCTGGTTAATGTGCAAAGCAAAGGTCTTTGTTAAGCAGAATATGTTATTATATAGGAGACGTACGTTCATCGATTGCTAATGTGTTTTTCATTATGTGCGATGAGCTTATAGTTCTCTAAACTGATCTTCTGAATTGCCAAGGATCTCTTCTTTGAATTCCCATTTATTATATATATATATATATCACTCACTGATGTTTACGATTCCTTAGAGTGCCTGTTATTGCTTTTACTGCCATAATACAGTCATGTCCATAAATTAAGGATAATGCTAAATCAGGCAAAGGAAGAGTTTGAAGCAAAACAAATTTGACATATTTGTAAAGCTTATTTATTAGATAAAAGGTAAAGAGCGAAACCAGATGCTATATGATTGATATTATTACAAAAATTAGCGATATTTTTCCCTGGAGCAAATTACAAAAAAAAAAAAAAAAAAAAAAAAAAAAT
>KL820184.1:0-25731 GCA_000611955.2 Stegodyphus mimosarum | reverse complement strand
TCTCAGAATAAATACAATCAATTCCTAACTCGGAACGTGCAGCAAAGCCTCCACTTGGGCTTGAACTTAAGTAATTATGAAATTAAAGTAAACTGAGCTTAAATAAACCTGACTGAAGATATAGCAGAAGCTGTCAAAATTCTAAGTAGTTGGCACCTAAATCTAAATTAAGTCGGCGAAGCCAAGCAAGGGCCTAAAGTATGGCCGAGCGTAGTAATATCTAACAGCGATGTAGTCAAAAGGCAAAAGCGCGCTAGTCAGAAACTCAGGCTCTCTCTCACGAAATCGGGGAAACATCGACTTAAATAGTACTCATTTGCGTTTACTGCGTTTCTGAAATTACATTCTGGTCGGAAATTGTAAGCTGAAAAACTGGAAAGATAGAAAAGATGCATAAAATAACTGTTACTAAAATTAGAATAAACCTTACAGCTGGTTCTACTTCATTTATAAAACGTGATACTAAAAACTCTTTCTGGTAGGGAACTCTAGGTAAAGAGCAAGAATTTAAAGGAAAGGGTTTCAAAATTAAAAATAACTAATATAAAATTAAAATAATCTTTGCAATATCAACAAAAGGACAAAGATTCTCTGCTGATAAAATCATTCGTCATCTCAATGAGGGATGGCGTATAGTTAACTATAAGCAGTTCAATTTCTGAATGTACAGCTTGAAGCCTATGCAATTTGGTAAATTTAAGAAACAAGGAAAATAATCGATTAATGTACGTCAGTTTAAGATTATAATCTGCGAACTTTACTCATGCATGAGTGGGCAAATATGCGAAAAAAGATGAAAATTGTTGACAAAACTATAGTTCTTAAATTTTGTTAAATAACCGTATGTAAGCAAATTGATTAAAAACGAGTCATAAATGTGCAATAAAACTGTAAATAGAAAACATTGAAGCAATTCTCTTTTAGTGTAATTAATATTGTAATCTACTGAATGAAACTATTACTCTAAGAATTTCAAAAGAATTCTTTTATCAATATAATTCTTGAGAAATATTAGTGAGAAAATAAAATATATTGCAGATACAGAGAAACAAAATAACTGGCAACCGATCCGTAAAAACTGTAACACTCCCAAGCAATAAACCTTATACATATAAACTGCATCACAAAAACGTAGATGTGATAAGACCCAAAGAATGGCACATAAATTTTGCTATGGTCCTAAAAAAACACGTGAATACAAATGTGTTTTAATGTTACAAATAAGGGGAAAATTAGTGCATAATTCTTAAAAACTGAAATTAAATTAATTCAGGCTTAAATTCATTTTGCTAATGAGTAAAAGTAAAATTAGTGAAAGAGTAAAATATGGCCTTACTAACAACAATTTTAAAAACTGGGTTAAAATTAATAAAACATTTCTCGGCATGAAACGTAATCAATTCCAAATTCCAGTTTTTTTTTTGTTTATATATAATATTCATGCTCAAATAGATGGATAGATAATTTAGAAAACTACTAAACCGAAAAGCGTATCTTGAAAATGATTTGTTCATTATATTGTAGACTTTGTGTTGTAACTGGAAGCTAAATTCCTGCAAATCTTACTATACAAGAAGTTATCAGTACGTCTTAAACAGTTCATAAAATGTAGAATAATGTTAAAATAACATTTTATTTATTTTTAATAAAACAGAACAGGCGCAACTTCTACTACAGACAAAATTTCCACCACTTTGTTTATTTAAATTAACGTAACAGATAATTAAATTCAAATGTTCATAACTTATTCTAAGACTACACCTTAAATACACTAAAAATAAACTGGCTGATATATTTTAATGTCACTGATTTAAAACATTGTTTTAGGAGATTCTAAAGCTGGAATATAACTTTTCAGCAGATCTGGCCAAAATACTTACACCATGAAGCGGCAGTCAGTAGTCAGAACCTCTAAAGACTTAAAACCCTCAGCTTAAATACACACAACACTAATTTGCATTAAGACTTAAATCATAATTATTGGTTAATTGACATAAGATACTTTAAAATCTTGTCTTCCACGCCTATAGAATATTTTTCCATAACCACTATTCCAGGCTTTAAAACTCATTCATACACGTTCGAAAAATATCAGATTTGCAACACAAAATCATAGCCTCCAAACCTCATAATTTTATTAACATCCTTAAATTTTATAGCTCTTTTTTATGAGAAATATAAATGCAAAGTGTAGGAAAAAACATTATCGTTAAGCAATGATGTAAAGTTAAATATGAACCAGAAACATTTTACAGCTACATTTATATAAAAGTTGCACGCGCAAGTTCCAAATTTAGAGTTTTATATTTCCAAATCTTTTTTATATTTCTTTCCTTTTATTGTTTACTTCTGCTTCAGGCTGTAGTTAATGCATTCTCATAAAAACACTACTTCAAACAAATATAGTTAAGCTATCCTAAACGTGGATATCTTTCGTTGAGCATATCATTTTATGACTGTTTTCAGAAGAAAGAAAGATAATTTCGCAAAGCGAAATTCGTTTAAGGAATCTATTAAGCATTACTACGTTTTAGAGATTCCAGTATCTCCTAAATAACTCTTCGAATCATAACAGACATTTTATTTTATTGAAGGAAAGAGTATACATCTGTATTTTAAGCGGGCATCAGGTGTTGTTAATATGGTTATTCCTTGAAATATTGCAAATAATTGCAACAGAAAAAAAAATTCGCCCTAAATTTCTGTTGCCTTTTCTACACAGTCCACAACACAGCAAACGTCCTTAGTATTTTAACATAGGAAAATGAAAGAGAGGTTTCTTGCTGGTCCAATACAGTCTTCGGCTCTTGAATTCTATTATGAACATCTGCTTTTCTACTAAGATTCAGATAACGATGATGATGATACCGACCCCACTCTGTTTCGCTAACTGCTCAGGGTAACTGCCACACACATTTCAACACCAGGACGATCTAGTAGCGTCGTTGCAGAGATTTTAAACACAGCTGTTGAACCAAGAGTAATGAAGCATCGTAGATGATGATTCAGGCACTGCAATGTCGAATATGTGAGAACAGGCCTTGCTGGCTTAGTCCTTCTGATGCTTCTATGGTTTTATGCATTGTATTTATAAGCACATTCTCCTGTGACATTACCTTCAGATTTCTAACAATAATTATTGAAACAGGAGACAAATTCCAAATACGCTGGGTGCGGCGAGTTCCGGCGAGGGAATTGTGCATCTTTCATCTCTCCTGCTTTCAAAAAACAAAAGTACCTATTGTCTCTACAGTGACGCCCGAACTAAAAAAGGGAGTGGATGATGATTCTCCACCACCAGGATTTGGCAGTTGGGCCACTTAATCTCCCCGTCGCCCTCTAAAAGGTGGACTATGTAAGATATTTCTCCCGCCTTCTGAGCATGCCTTCGTGGTGTAGTGATCAGCAGGCTTGGAGGGTGTTCGAGAGGTCCGTGATTCGAGTCCCGGCGAGGGTATTGCACATTTTTTACTTTTCACTCTCCTGCTTTAAAAAATACCTAATGTTTCTACAAAGTTACTTTTAGGGATCCTTATATCAAAGAAGATTCGAAATATAATTTAATAACAAGTCAGCAAAAGTTCAACTAATAACTAAATCAGTACTTTAGTAGAAAATCTCTGCTAAGATCAGCAGAATTTAGTCATTCCTTATGCACATATCAATGTATGTAATCCAATTTGAAAAATTCATTTTCAGTACAATAAACAGATGTTGTTACGAGATACACTGTATTTAGTTACTGTCTTCAGGTTATGAGGATATATCTTCAAGTTTACATATTAAAGCACTCATTTTTGTTTATCATTTTGGCTTCTGAAGCAATTACTTGTAATCTTCTCCCTACTTTAGACGGATAAGTTCTACGCAGCCTTTTAATATAAATCAGTATTTTCATCACTGTTTGTCTCACGCAGGTTTCTCAATTTTCTTAAATTTTAAACCTTAAATAAAACTTCGGGATTTTTGAACAAAATTAGATTTTTATTAGCTCCTAGAAATAAAAATTTTCTAATTCATAACTTCGTGCTAAAGTTTTAAAAATTTTGATTGAATCATTATCTGAAATTGAAGTGCTGCATGTTTACGTTAGAATATTGCCTAAATAACAGTTCGATTCACAATAGGCATATTATTTTATTGAAGGAAAGAGTTTATATCTATATTTTATACAGACAACAGATGTTGTTAATATGGTTATTCCTTGAAATAGTACAAATAATTTTAATAGAAAAATTCGCCCTAATTTTCAAGTGTCTCATTCTTACACAGTCCACAACGCAACAAACAAAATTATCCAACTATGTAGCGAACGTAGCTTTCAATAATTCGTAAAACAGCATTTGAACAAAATTATTTCAGAACTGAACATCATAAAAACAGTTGCCAAATGGTATTTGGAAGGACACAAGTGGAATTCTAGAATTTCACCATAGGTTTTACACATACACCACCACACTAAATGTGCTGCTCTATCCCAGTTTTGAGAAGAACATCCAGTGTGAGGTTCTTCCACTCCTCTTCCTCTACCACAAACCATTCGAGAGGGCATTCAACTCGCCATTTCTTTTGAGACCCCTCTTGTCGTACAGACATTATATGTTTACAAACATCCTCCGGGATCGGACCCCGGCACGATAGTCAGCGTCAGTAAACACTATGACATTTCGACAACTTGCTATTTGGGCGACGAAAATGTAAAATGAATAAACTGATGCAGATTTCTGTTGTCAGACGCGAAGAATCTTTTGCGTTGAAACACATAACAATACATTGAAAAGACATTGAGAAAAATATATATAGATGCTATAGACATGTGCGCATTATTGAAAAGAAACATAAATCAGTTCTTTGGAATCACAAAAGGGAAGGTTTTTGTCGGAAATTTTGTTTTATAAATAAAAATACTGCATATAATTATTTTTCTTGCCAAAATAAAAAGGTCTTCAGATATAATAACTGGCCATAAAAAAGATACAAAGCAAAGTTCTAATGATACGAAAAAAAGATGATGTGTGTTTTAGAAAGATGAAAGCACAGCGCGTGTAGACTTGTTATGCATAAACCAATATCTTCCTAAAAATTGTCAACAAAAAAGTAACTGATAAATGTTGCTATAAATATATTTTCTAGTTTAAGCTCATGCGGAAAACCCAAAAATCTAAGAAATATTTTTATTAAATACTTTGAATTCTGTGAACTTCCCTAATTCAATTTGAACTTGTGATACGCATCTATACAACTGCAGTTTTACACAAAGTATATAATATTAGACACCAGACTGTATAAAAATCCCTAATCTTTAACAGTACCTTGAAACTATACGAAAGGAGCAAGGTCCTTCAAAAGCGAAGAACAAATTAATTTTATTTGTACTTAACTAATCGAAAGTGAGGAAGATGCATCGTGAAAAAAGGATTTAAAATACTCATTTCGACTGTGTCATAGTTTTTTATATCTAATGACTCATCAGACTAGAAGAAACATTTCAGAGAAACCAGCTTGCCCGTTTCCTATCACTGGAGGATCCTTAGCCGAAACTTATTTCATGGAAAGGTGTGTCCCACCTAGTTACACAGAACGTTTTTAAGCTGAACTGATAATGTTTCGTTTGAAGCGCTGTCTCGCGTACTATTTTTCCAAATAACCGGTTTTCTCATAAGTCAACCAATCAGGTATCCCGAAAATGAAAATTCTAAGAAATGTCTATTTCGACCCATTGCTGAAGGTAGCTTATAGATACGATACAGATTTAACGTTGCATGAATGTTGCCTACTACCACACTCAGTCACCGGTATAAGTGATTAGTGACGCTGGCTGCCATACAAATGGATCCAGTTTGAATCCTGAGAAATCATGGACCTTTATAAATGTATAGTGTCTATAGGGTTTGACTAAATTAATTAGACTCGACAGCTTTGGTGGTACGGGACGGTTCGAGCATAGGAGACCTTCGAACAGAAGGCCATCGAAAAATCGTTCCTGAATCCTTATCACCGAGTAATATAGTCTTTAGTACATAAGGTGATTTAACGTTTCATATGGCATAGTAAATAACTTCGAACGATCCCACAGACAGATCGCCATCAAAGTTGAGCGGAGCTCTAAAGTTAGTGCGGTGGACTATAATTCTACGACTACCTGTGAAATACTGGTGTCTCACCCACGTATACAAGTACCTACTGTCATATTTTCAGTCAGTAACTCTGTTTAACTGCGAAATCAGAGTGATTGTGGTCAGGCCAAGTTTGACAGGATCTTATAAATTACATTTTTTGACTTATCTAATACCTTTTACTTACACTTTAATTATTAAATATTCCATTAGCAAAATTGATAGCTATTTTAAACTTTAAAAGCTTTCCAGTAGTATAAGAATTTAAGCATCAAGTCAGTTAAATCAAATTTCCTCTAATAAACAGTATTAGGCATACTTTCAGTTTAAGACACTGAGGAAATATATACATATATATATATATGCATTTCGTATCTTCTATATGGGTGCATTCATTATCTTTCACAAAGAAGTTGTTCCCAGAAAAGGTGAACTGATTTAAAGTGCCTTCTAGTTTTCTACTTGACTTTGTTCTTATAATTTTCTATACTGGGACTCATAAGACACCATCCATTAGTACATAATATTATATATATGTGTCTATTGATATTTATATATATGTATTTTATATATATATATGTATTTTATATATATATATGTATTTATATATATATATTTATTTTTTGAAGTACATATCATTGCAGCTGGTTCTTGTTTAGATATTATCAATACACACACACACATATATATATATATATATATATATATGCATTAGTTTGTTACCTTTTCAAACTGTATTAGAATTATAACATAGAAAAAAATCGAATTTGGGAGAACAAATGAATTTAGGGGTAGAGAAACAAATCTAGAAGAGTTGACTTTAATGTCGCTAATTATTCTAAATGCAGCTATCGTATTTTGTTATATCTGACACATTTATACCTTAATTGCACACGCACACATATGTGGGTGGGCAAGATAAAAAAAGTAACTCTAAATTATAATTTAAATTAGCAATAGCCCCTTAATTCCTCCTTTTAGTTTAGGCCCTTCCCCTTCTCTGTTCTAAAAGTAGTAATAACCGTTTCGAGACTGCGTCATGTATGAAAACTAAATCTGCATTTTGTCATCTTAACCTTCTGCATTTCTATGACAATCAGATTTACGAAACATATTACTGTAAATACCGTGGTAATCAAACTGTGCATTCTGTTTTGATCCCCATTTTCTTACTGGCCGCTCTTGGCTCTCCGCTCTATTTAATTTTTTTGCTGCTAATTATGCAGTTATACTAAATGTCATACGCTATATAAAATTGTGTGGTGCATATTGCGCCTATGAACTAAAGTGGGTAATAAGGTAAAATAAATTGTGTGAAGAAGAATATACTTCGATAGTTAGTTCGTTGTCCAGCAATAAAAATTCTGTTCAATTCGTCCATGCCTGTCTACAAATCTCTCCTTCATTACGCATCATTGAAACTGCGCAGCTCTCACTCAGTCATCCCTGTATAACACTTCGATAAGATTATTGCTCATGTTATAAAGGTATTTTCATTAACATTTGTAAATGGATACTTCGTTAAACATGGAGTAACCAAAAGACGTTTCTACAATAAATCAACCGTAACTTTCTCACCTAATGCTTAAAAGTTTTATTCACTTACTGTGGCAGCTATTAGCAAAGACAATGATATTATTAATTTCAGTACCGGAAGATAATCTCAGACAGATTAGTAAGCAGATTCAAACATTGTCTAACCCCAACCTAAAGGTCTATGAAGAATTTTCTAACTAATTTGGTGAGATAAATTTCGTTGGGCAGATTCATCTTGAAATCAAACTACGATGAATACCATTTGAGGGTTAATGTCACTAAAGAAGAATTTTTCGGCCTTAGAGTGGCATGAGATCAAAAGGCTACACATTCAACATCGTGTAAAGAATGGTTTCTCTGTAGAATCATTTTAAATAAAAGCACTTCTAACAATATTATACGAATGCGTATTGAAGACCTGGATTGTTTCACTGCATTTCTCTTATTTTCTACGCATAGTATCTTCAGAAAAGAAAATTTCCAACACTGACTGAAATAGTAACTCTTATTTTCCTCTCCTTGTCCTACTTCGAGAAAAGATATCCTGCTTTTTTGAATTTCTGATTTCTAAGTTATGCTGTTACTGAATTTGAAATAGTTTCCTTCCTGTAAAATTGACAAGAACTTTAATATCCCTGACTGCTCTTCGGATTTCAGAAGCGAATACGGAAACAAGAAATGACAAGATTCCGTCATGTTTTCTTTGTCGAGAACTTTCAAGGGTATATATTTTTCGCTGTTTCTCTTCCATGAAAGAGGGAACAAAATCATTTTCTAATCCCACCTTTATCTAACTTTTGCCATCCCGTAGCTGTTCATAATAGACATATTGCCCAATACTATGCTCTTTAGTCATATGTGATTAAAAACTTTTAAAATGTGCTTATTGGAATTGAGAACATTTTCTATTTAGTTAAGTATCCTATTATTTAAACTAATTGAGCTATTTCTGTGCTAATTAAAAATTGCATTTCATTACACGTATACATTTAAATTTAAATTTTTATATTTGACATTTATATCTCTGTTTCCTTAAACGTAATATTCTATTGGCTTCAATTCATATGAAAAGTGATAAAACAGAATTGACAATGCTAGTGCAAAAGTGAAATTAAAACTATTATAATACTAGACTTTGCATTCCTCGAAAACTTCTTTTCTGAGTTTTAAAAAATACGAACTGCCTTCTAGTAATACAATTCATAACATCAAAGCAAAAGTCTACTAATATTAACTATAAAAAATTATATCTGAAATAAAATATAAATTCAACACCATAATTAGTCAGTCAGAGGAGAAAAAAACGCAAAATATTTCAGATTCTTTCGAATTAATATATTTATTTTTTTCCAATTTTCACTGTAATAATAACACACTGCATTCTTAAATAATAAATATCTCGGCTAGTCAGTTTTCATGAGATCTTTCCCGTTTACATCTTCAGCTCAGAAGCAGTGGACACGCAAAATCTGAAACTGAATGCTAAAACTATTTAATGTTTCCTAGAACTTTTCATTTTCGGTTCCCAGATATACAATACCAAAAATGTACCTTAACTTCGGAATTTTTTAAATTTGTCGAAGTTAAATATTTGTACCTATAAATAACTATGAAACATGAAAATCAATTATAAAGGCAACCATGTTCGAGGTTAGGTTGACATGCGTACTTCTTTCTTAGGAGAAAAAAGTGTTTCTGCATTTTTATGTAGGGAATTTTTCTTAAACTTATTTTCACAACATATATCAGATCGTCTTGGAAATTAATACAGTTTTATTAGAAACTTACGTTATAAAGTTTCTCTTTCAATCTCTTAACTTTCTTCGTGAGCATATGCTGTGAAACCCTATGTGGAGGACAGTGAGCAAATCTAGGCTATGTCCTTTAGTGTTGAAGAACTAAGTCAGAAAGAGGGTTTAAAGTGGACCCTTTAATTCAACTAATTACAACTCTCCAACTTGAGAGTAAGCCACTACTTGGGCTGAACTAAAATAATATGAAATAAAATGTGTTAACAAATTCAAATACCTAACATAATCTTAAGTAGGACGGCGAGGGAAGCTTAACTCTGAGTGAAATGCAATAATGCGAATTTCACTAGCAAACACTAGTAATTGCAAATGCCTATGAAGGCGAACTTTCAGTAGACAGAGGAAATCTTTGCGCGCACAGCCTTACGGCGATAAATCCAAGGCTCTGTCTTTCCCCTCGTTAACTCCTGCCTTTTAAACTGCTAACAGATATATGCGATTTGCATAAATATCTCGCTCGCGCTAAATTCGGGCAGCAACTGAAACTTTGAGATATCGATAGGAAAGTTCAAACTAAAAATAATTTGGTTAATTAAAATAATGAATGCTACAACGTCATTCCAGGTTCTTTCTTTAATTTTAATTTTTACACCGACATATTTCTCTTCCACTTAAACTACCTAATATTCAAAGAGCGTTTTAGCTTGTATTTCTAATAATTATTTGATTCGAGACCAATACTGTTTCCTCTCTCATTTACTAACTATCTTAGAAATATTCTATAACTTTAAAATTGTTTCTTAAAGTAAAACTAATATATGAAATCGGTTCTTCATTTTTTTATTTTAGTTCTTGGTAGTATAGTATTGATTTAGATGTATGATAAGCTTAAATATTTATGCACTAATCAAATAGCAAAATTTTAAAATTTCAGGCAACACATTTTTGAAAGAGTGGTGTAATAAAGGTTAGCTTCTATTCGTAGAAAATAATGTTTCCTTTTTGTACATAAATTAAAAAAATTTAAAACTCGAATTTTGGAATTAGCATAAATAGCTGAGAGATGAAATTTTCACATGTATTAAACACGGTACAAATGTAATACGTTTTCTAACTCACAGCAATTTTTCACAGAATCTTATCAGTAAATCTCTGACCTAGATTTCAAAAGAGAAACAGAAAATCGAAAACTATTTTTTTAATGTAGGCGCAATAAGCTGAATCCAAAAATCTGGACTTAATGCATTTTAAACATAAAAGAATGAAGGAAATATTTTGCAAAAAATAAAATTAATGCATTTGTTAATCCAACTGCAAAACCCTAATATCAAGTATATAAAAATTCAGCAGTAGTGTCTTTTCAAAGAAATTACTATATAGAGGAATTATAAAGTAAATTAAATCTAAGGTCCATTTAATCTACCAATCTTCCAATATTCATTTAATTTCTGCATATTCTATTAACGGCTAAATTGTACGCCTTCCTTAATTCAGTCACAGTTTAATTTAGATTAAAATATTACTGATTTAAAACATCAGTTTTACAGATTAGTAGGAAGTTAGTTTCAGCAGTTATCAGTTTCAATTATTCCAGCATTAAACATCTAAAGCTGCACAAAATTCTCCTCTCTCACCGGCGAATGCCAGAATGCACAAAACTATTAAGTTGGAGTAATTCTAGTCAGAATTTTATGGAGAGCAAAATAAACTGTGAACTCTGTGAGCTCCAGCTTGTTATGTGTTGCAGTATGATTTGCCTTAATTTGAATAGTTAGAGTCTTTAAGCTAAATTCCTACAAAAACTTTATTAATTATGCCAATACTTCATAAACTACAGCTAAATGCCTACTTTTTTCCAATTTAAATTTAATATTTACTGCTGTGTTTGAAGTTTTTCATTAGTAGATATATAAACAAAATATATACTCTCATGATCCTCAATGAATTCATTTCCGACTTGTTTAAACTTATAGCTGCTTATGTATTCTTTACTCTGAAAATTTTAATATATGGGAAATTGTTTAATGCAATCGAATTATATGACCATGATTCCTTGAGTTTTTGTTAATAGAAAGGAATTACTTAGGTAACTTCCATTTCAGACTCTAGACATTTGACTTCAAAAACATACATTTAGTTAAATTAGAAGAATTTACTACAATATGAACATTTGGGGCAAACAAAAAATCAGGAATTTGAGAAAACTCTAGAGCTGTCTACAGAAAGAAACATGTAACTTAAAATACATGTTTCAAAATCGACAAAACATTAATAAAAATTTACAATTCATGCTGAATCTTACATGTAAGTTTCATGCCTCAGAAAACGACGAGAATAAAAGGAGCGTAATTAATAGAAATATAAGATAAAATTAAGGGTCTGAAACTCATCATCCTAAAATTATCGTCATAAACATTATTAATGAAATATTAGTTCATTTTAAAAATTCTGCTCATTTTCAGAAATATTTTCATGTAAAGCTTTATTACAATACACTCACGAGCGATAAGAAAGTTTCTCGTTTAGAATATTGTTCTTCTCCAGTTACATTTTACCGAATGATAGAGAAAATAGTGAATAATTTGTCAAGTGAGGAATATATACCTAGTTACATGCTGAAAGAATTCTATAAAGGAAACACAACAAAGCTTTCAGAGGGCAACGCAAATGGAATGTATCCGACAGAAATATCCGAGACGGGTATATTTCCAAATTTTAAACCACCTCTGCCACTCTACAGCAGAGGGCCTTAAATTTTTTTTCGAAGTGGCAGTTTCGTTTTCAAGGTTTTGAGATGGCCTTTCTATGTTAATCAAGAACAGCCTCGAAACTGTTCTCGAAGACAAGCTGCTCTGCAAGAGTTTAAAAAATATTATTATTGTATGTAAAAATACACTCACTTCCAAAAGTTAAGCACGAAGATGTAAAACGCAAAAAAATCAACAAATACTGCTTCGATTGACACAAACTTCGGCAAGAAAGTAGCATATATATTTATGCATAAAACAAAATCAATAATTATATACAGAAATGAAAACAATATGAAATTTTTGTAAGTTACCAGATAATGACATACTCGAGACTTAAACAGAATTATGTATAAAATGAAAATAAACAGCATAAAATGAAAAGAAAGACATTAATAGGGTATATGATCCCCCCTCATCTGTATACAAAGTTTACACTTTGTGACCATGCTTTCAATTAGGTGGTCAGCGACCGCAGAATTAAGCAATCGCCATTCTTCTTGTAGAGCAGTTTCCAGCTCAATAAGAGTGGCGGCAGGTGGGAAACGTGAAGATACAGCACGGCCGAGAGCATCCCAAAAATTTTCAATGGGATTCAGGTCGGGCGAATATGCTGGCCACGCCATACGCGCAATCCCTTCACTCTCCAGGTAGTCATAGACGATGTCAGCTCTATGTGGGCGTCCGTTATCGTCCTTTAAAACAAAAGTAGGGCCAACTGTTGCAGCGTACAATCTCACAATGAATTCTAGGACTTCATCTCGATACCGGACAGCCGTCAAAGAACCCCGTTTGAAGATGTGCAGGTCGATGCGGTATCCTAATGAAATCCCTGCCCACACCATAATGCTTCCGCCTGGGAATGCGTCATGTTCGGTGATGTTTTGGGACTGATTGCGTGTTCGTTGTTCACGCCATATCCTTATACGCTTGTCATCTGACTCCAGAGCAAATCTTGATTCATTAGTAAACATGACATTGTCCCTGTCAGACACATTCCGATTGACATGTTCCCGGCACCACTGTAATCGTGCCCCTCTTGATTGGACGGATAGAGGAACACAAACTCGAGGTACCCGGGCGTAGAGTCCACTCATATGTATTCTTCGGCGTACAGTAGCTGCAATGGACGCTGTAACCATAGATGTCACACGTGTGGAGGTTGCTCTACGATTCCGCTTGGCTATAACAGCAATATATCGATCTTCCGCGGGGGTTGTAACCCTTGGGCGACCGGCTACGAGCCTTCGGACAAGTGTCTTTGTGGTTTGGAATTTTTTCCATAAACATGAAATTACAGAATAATGAACGCCGAAGAAAAGAGCAACATCTGTGATCGACTGTCCTGCTTCAATGCGCCCCACAACACGCCCGGGCTCAGAATCTTCCATTCATCTTCTGGAAGTCATAGAAACACGTATGTCTTGAAAACAAATTGTACGAAAGTTTTAAACACTTTCTATCAGCACTTGCAAAGCAACTTCTGTAATCCTTCATAAAGCTGGCTTCTTATAAGACTGCCTTTTTTGCATATTCCTTGAAATGAAAGCGTGACTGGCTGTTACCTAACATATTTGCAGACTTCCATCTACCTCTGCAGCGAATTGCATCCTCTTCAATTCTGATTGGCTTCCGGAAATTAGCATTTTCCTCTCCGTGCTTAACTTCTGGAAGTGAGTGTATATCGTCCCTACGTCGACTCTTATAATAGTACACTATTAATTTATAATCTATAACGATGTATTACTACTGTGGTAATTCAACATAGTAACAGCACTTTTTGATATAAGTATTTGTATATTCTCATATATTGTACAATACGCATTGGTATTGTAAGAATCAGCAATACGTCTGTCTTCCACTATCTGTCCCTGTCTGCAATATTGTTCTTCTGAACAGTTACGATACCCGAATAGTCAGTGAAAGCAGCTCGAGTGTCCGGACCCAGCTCTCACCTGTCACCTGTCGAAGACAAGCCCGAAGAGATATTGTTTGCAGTTGAAATAGCGTCAGATGTAAATCGTGTAACAGATCCCTGCATTTTTCACTCGTAAAAGTGAAGCTGAAAACCGAGTTCTACATGCTTTAACAAGGAATCAGAAATTACATCGGTTAGCATTGAGTTCCCCATTTCTCTCAAAAATGAAATATACAGTTTGCAAACACGCAGGTTTCTGGATAAATCATCGAAAATAACGAAATATGGGAATTGCATCATAATCCCATGTGAGAAACCTCAAGATTGGCTGGTCGGTTGTTTGAATATAGTAAAATAAAAGAGGGGTATGTGTCTAAAGGTATAGATGTCTTCGTGAATGACTTTCTAAGGCATTCTGGCTCGTATGCACGTGGGGAAAATTGCAAAAACTAACCATGCATACTAACCATGCAAACTAAACATGTAATTGCCACACAAACAGCAGTATATAAGTAATGTTTAGGTTCTCAATGTAACAATTTAAAATTTGATGCTTTATAATCTAAGAAATAATTTTGCTTTATTAACGAAAAGTAGAATTTAGTGTCCGATATTGGCAACTGGAACTCAAGGATAAAGTGTTTCTGCTTTAAGGAAATACATTTGTGCCATTTATTCGATACCTTTCCTTTGGCATAAATATTATTCTAAAACTAAATTCAATCCTATTCTTCATATTAATTTTGAATAAAGAGACATATGTAATATAAATAAATAAAAATTCTTTTTAGGAAATTTTATTTGTTTTAAACGTTACAACATTTTTGTAAAGGATAAATATTTGTGCAAAATATTTGGGAAAACACTATAAGTTTTTCTACAATCACAACAGAAAAGTATCCAAACTTAATTTCGATAAAATGCTGAACTCTACTCCTATTACGAATATAATTTTAATATAGGCAGCACTTTCGTCAAATTCCCAAACTTCTGCTCTTTTTCATTGATTTCTTTTCTTCATTACTATTCCGTAAGTCGTAATTCTTATTCTCTTATATTTCTAGATAACATATAAGTGATTTATATTTATAAATTCTCAAAGTGGAGCGAGATTGGAAAGATCAATCCACTTTCTAGCCACTTACGAAAACTGAAGAAGACAGATGGAGTAAGACAATTTTCGAAATGGAAGTCTTTAGGGACGAATAAGAAAGAAATCCCAGACATAAAAGTAAAAGTTAGAATAGCCCGACTTTCGCCACACTGAACGCAAGCGGAAAAAAAATTCAAAAGGAAACAAAATCCTACTCTTCATGTTTAAAGTGCAATTCAGAAGTAAGGAAAGCAATTAAAGTGACTTAAACCTTTTAGATTGAAGAGCGTTAAGGAAGTAAATTTCGGTATGAGATTTCATTTCAGTTTCATTCGTCTCGGAGGTAATTGCTCTTAACATCTTAGCTAGTTATACCATTACTAATTTCAGTAGTGATTCTATACCTTAAATATAAGCATTAAATAATGAGTGAATACTTACACGTTAAGTACTTGTCCTAAATTAGAAGTAAGTTGCTTCCTAAGATTTGAAATAAAGCATTTCCTACAATTTAAAATTAAGGCAATTTTTTATTTACTTGAAATTCTTCTGTTAAGAGTTAAAATTTGCTCGTATTTCTTTCTTAATATAAGAGTCAATAGGATTACAGGAATGATACATATTGCTGTGCATTTTTTAATATAGCCGCTGCTGTTTTATTATTAACCACATCAGAAAAAATTTTCATAAATTTATTTGAGTAAGAGATTGTCTTTATATTTGAAGTATGGTCGAATAATCTCATTAAATTTACTGTTATATGCCAGAAAACTTCATGCGGGAAATTTCGAGAAACCTAAGCTAATTGATTCGATTAATTTAAACGGTAAAGTCTAAAGAAACATTTTTTGTCCCTATTGATTTAGTGTCCGAATTACATTTCAAATAAAGGATATTTCCATCAAATCTTATTAGCATGTATTAATTTTAAAGAAATATTATAGCGAATTATAGCGAGCAAAATTGGGTGGTAACTCCCAATACTCCATCAGGAATACTAAAGATATGCTGTTTTTAAATCTTTATGATTTTGTTGTCAAAATTTATGTGTCGTAAGTGCAAAGAAAGTTATGGCTAATAAATAAAGTTAAAAAGGTAAATGTTAATAATAAAAAAGACAAAAGTTGAGCAAAAAATTAATGGCTAATAACAACACTTTTCTGGGAATTCTAAGCATACAGACAAGGACAGAAACAGCAACACATTAATGGGAGAAAAAACCTCTTTATTGAAAGTTTGTACTATAACAGATGTTCGAAATTACAACCAGAAATGGTCTGGTAGGCCTGAGAGCAACACTGCATGGAATTCCTTACGTTCTGGAAGATTCGTGGCGTGCTACGTATCCTCCCGGCAGCTACAGATTTTCGAGCGACGAGGTCTTCAACTGAAGGAACGGGCATCTCGTACACCAAACTCTTCATGTGATCCCAGAAGAAGTTCATGCATAGGGTACGGTGATCTGGCAGGACAATGAACTGGGCCACCACGACCTATCTATAGCTGTCCAAAGGTTAGGTCGAGGTGTCGGCGGACGTCAATAATGTAATGTGAAGGAACCTTTCATGCTGGTACCACATGGACCTACACGGGACCTATCATGCATGGATTTCTTCTGGAGTCACATGAAGAGTTTGGCGTACGAGACGCCCGTTCCTTGAGTTCAAGACCTCGTCGCTCGAATCCGTAGCTGCTGGAAGGATACGTTGTAGAGACATTAGGTTATTTCGAAGCAGGAGACATGAAAAATGAGCAACGCCTTCGCCGGGAATCGAACCACGGACCTCTCGGTTACGCGTCGAGTATGCAGACCACTACACCACGAAGGCATGCGAAGAAGGCGGGAGAAATACCTTATAACCTGAATGCCAAGACTCTTCCAGAACGTAAGAAGTCCCATGCAGCGCTGCTTTCTAGCCTGCCAGACGACTTCTGGTCGCAATTTTAAACGCCTGTTGTAGTGTAACCTTTCAATAAATGTTTTGTTATGTATTACATACTTAGCTATTTCCGTTGTGAATTAAAATGTCTTAATTGTAATGATTTAACTTAATTCTGCTTCAAACATAAAGGTTATTAATTAGTTTTTATTTTGTAGTTGATCTTAAGTTTCTTTGCCTTGTTGAAAAGTAATTGTTGTCATTTAATATTTTTTGACAGTTTTGGTTAACTCTGATTTTAAGTTGCTTGAGTAATTAATTTTTCTTTTCCTTTAGGTAGTTGGGTTAACTATTTAAAATTTTTGTTTAGTAAATACTTATTCTTAAATTGTTTGCTTAATGTTTAATCTCTTGTTAAGTTGATCCTTAAGGTCAATTTTTTAAAGCTCTTTTAACGTTTTTGCTTACACAAGTTGGTGTTAAAGTTTTAATTAAGTTTTGTTAATGTGCCCCCTTTTCTGCTAAATTTGGGATCCATATTTTCTGACTATGGTGGTCGTTTAGGTGTTGTGGAAAACATAAAAGTTTTCCTACTTGATTATTATATTTTAATTGAAGTAATTTTTATTTTCTGACTATGGTGGTCGTGTTTGGTGTTGTAGAAAACTTAAGAAATTTTTCTATGTGATTATTATATTTTAATTGAAGTACTTTTCTTCGCTCTTGTATTAATTAGTATTTAAAAAACAAATCCTTAATTCTTTTCGAAAATTTTTTACATTGCCTTTTGGGGAATCAAGATTTATGACCTTGTTTTCGATTTTCCTTCACCCGCCAGACAGTGGTCTGGGAAGCCTCTGTCATCAAGTCAGATTTCTTCACTCTGCTGGAGAGGATACTTTTACCTACAAATACGCTACGCCAAAGTTGAGGGGACGGGGTGATTCGCTTACTTGCAGGCTTTCACCATGCTGGATTGGGATCCCGAGACGAGGCTAGCTCTTGCTGACAGGTTGATGACCTTGGAGGATCGGCGATTATTCACCAACTTCAGGCGTTCGAACTACCTTGCTTCACCTTCCTGTGTGCATTCTTTCCCCTGGGGTTGCCGCGCACTTGGCCTGTTTTGTACCATCTCGGATCGCCAAACGAGTATTTGGCGGAAAGAAGAAAAAGGCTTGGAGCGATCGACGAGGGAGAGACGTGGGCAGACGGCGAGAAGGAAAAGTATACTGAAGGAGTCACGAGACCAGAAAACTGTCGCTTCGTCCGGAGTAGCTGTCTGCGTTATTATAGAACGATGTCTGAAGAAAATGGAGGAGAGAAATCACCTATGTTGGGCGACGCAATGAGGACGAATCCCACATAGAAGGGGCGGAAGGCTCCGAGGCTACCTTTTCCTGTTCAGTTTTCTAATTTTCATTCTTTTCCTTTTTCAGCTAAAATGTGGCTGCGCTGTAACGTGGCAGAAGTTCCCTTCACTTGTCTGATGTTAAGAGCAGCATGTATCTTCATTTTCACTGATAAGTAACTTGTTGGAACGGTATGAAAATTTTTATTTTATTTTTGTACACCACTATCACCCATGTATAATTTTGTACTAAATATGTTTATCTCTAATAAATCCTATATTTAATTTATCTTGTAATGTCTTCACTTTTAACTTAGACCACTGGACCCAATAGTTTATTTTAAATTTTACACAACGCAACTTTAAATCCTCTGTTGGAGTTTATCTGGTACTATTTACTGTTTATTTGAACACACAAGTTTTACAGTCTAAATGTTGTTTATCATGTATGTCACAATCTTTTACATCCATGCAGTATTTGTCATCTTCATGTGATTTAGAATTGTTATCCTAATTTTGACTTTCATGTGATATTGAACTTTAAAACTTAAAAACTTAAGTTAGTAAAAACTCCAACAAGAAAATTGTGCCGTGACCTCGCAAATTTTGTTATATGCAATTTCTATTTAATTTTGTATCTTGTATGCACGGAAAATGTGCCATGTATTCTAAATTATCATTTTTGGTCCAGTGTAATTTTAAAAATTATATTTGCTAAGAGTGGTGGCAGTGTAATTATTAATTACTGGTATTGTTTTCTTTATGTTGATAATTGATATGAATAATATTTCATGGTATAATATTTCATGGTATAATATTTCATGGTATCATATTTATGGTATAATATTTTTATGAGAACTTGTTAAAAGTGCTGTTAATTGTTTAATTAAGCTACACTATTTTGCTTATATATTTTGCTGTACTGTTTACCAGTGTTACATTTTTACACTAATTCAGTAGTATTGTATTGTGTTACACTATTATCAGTTAAATTGGTTAATATGTCTACAAAAAGGAAGAGTTTAACTCCAGCGGCAACTAGAATGCCTGTAATTAACCGTCTAAGGGGGGTTGTAATCCTCAGCCTACTGCAAATAGCATATCAGTTTTGGGGGCTGACCCCTTGGTGTCAATTCCCACTTTTACTGGGGCAGAAGGTACTACACAGCTTAATGATTTTCTGGGCAAAGTGAATTTAGTTGCAGCACATGTAGGCTGGGCTGACTCTGATAATTTGACTGCTATTCGTGTAAAATTAGATGGGGAAGCTGCTGCGTTTATTCGCAATAACCCTCGTCTCAAGAATGAGGCTAAGTTGGAAATTGTGGTTGAGTCTTTAAAGGACAGATTTGCTACTGTTCAAAATTTACATGCTAATATTAGAGCATTAATTCAAGCTTTTCAGAAGCCTAGAGAAAGTGTTAGGCAGTTTGCTGCTAGAATAGAAGCACTCTCTTGTAAAACAGTACCTGTCGATGAAGTGGAAGATCCCACTGTGGAGAGTCATAGACTTGATTTGCTCTTGTCTGTTTTTCTTGAGGGTCTTCATTTATATTTGAAGCGTCTGCTATTACCACAAAACCACAAAACATATGTAGCAGTTAAAAAACATGCTATAGCAGAAGAAGAAGTTTGGTTTAAAACCCATGCAGATGAGCTTAATAATGTTCACTCTGTAGAAGTGAATGCAGTTTCCACTCCAGGTGTTACAGTTAAGGCTGCACAGGCTAATAGTTCCAAAGATGAACTCACAGCAGCAATTAAAACACAACAGGAAAACATAGTTACTTTAACTAACATGTTAGGAAATTTGCAAACTCAAGTTCAATCATTGATGTCTAGGTCTACAGCTAAGAGTAGACAGGTTAACTCTCGTTGTTATAGATGTAATAGATTAGGCCACATAGCAAGGAATTGTATGGTGAATATATCTCAGGGTCCTAACAACAATGTTAGAACAAGACAGTTTACACAAGGTAATGCTCAACAGCTAGGAAATGCTAGAGTAACTCCCAACGCGCACCAGGTTGCAGGGCAGGTTAATTCAAAGACCACTACTCAGTTAAATCCTCAGGCTCCAATTTTTAACCAGAATTTAAAATAGTAAGGGGTAGGGAGAACAACTTCTTCAGTTCATCCCATGAAGCCCTTTTGAAGGTACCTTCAGTGTATTCAGTTTCCTTAGGTGAAGCACCTCTTCCTATAGTAAATGGCTCAATTTTGGGTAATAAACTAAATTTTTTATTAGATTCAGGAGTTACTGTAAATTTACTAAATGCTAGGTATGTTCAATATTTTGGCAAAAAAGTGAAAATTGAAACATGTAAAACTTATTTAAAAGGCATTTCAAGCAACAAAGTGTTAGTTAAGGAGAAAGTTTTGTTACCTGTAAAATTTCAGGATCAGATTTTTCAAACTGAATTTCTCATTATTGATAATTTCTCTGATCAATATGGTGCACTTTTAGGGACACACGTTTTGAGTCTAAACAAACTTTGTATTGATTTCAGTTCATCTAATTTGATAGGTCCACACATATTGGTGCCTTTGCACCTTCACATGTCTGCGCCAAGTGCTGATGCTTCAATTAATTGCATGTCACCTAATAACTCGACTAATGATATCTTTTGCTATTCTGTGAAAAAGCATAAAGTTCCTTCTTTCTCTGAAAATATTCTAAAAGTTTCAACTTCTCTTTTACCTTTTTCTCAACCTTCTGTACTTATTGAACCTCTTTCTCACCACTATCAGCACGCCAAATTCAGTGTAGCACGTTCAGTCAATAGTAAATAACGTACTAATGAATTTTTTATTAAAGTGGCAAATATCTCTCCTGATATTGAACACATTAACAAAGGTATGAAATTAGCCACCTTGGCACCTGTTAATGTTAAAACATCTGAAATTCAGCCAGTATTTTCTACGAGTCTTGAGACTGGTGAGCAGTTTGAACCCTGGGAAGGTCAGTTTGACTTAAGTCATTTACCTGAACAACAGCAACATGAGCTTATGATTCTTTTGGATAAGTACAAAAACATTTTTGCTTCTTTTGTAACTGAACTTACTGGTTGTGATACAATTTTACATAACATTAATTTAAAAGACAACATTCCTCTCAGACAGAAACCTTACAGAGTTCCTTATCATTTAAGACAAGAATTAGATAAGCAGATTGCTGAGCTGTTAGAGGCAAAAATTATTGAAGAAAGTGATAGTGCATATTCTGCTCCTGTGATTTTGGTTAGAAAGCAAGATGGGAGTTATCGTTTAGTAACAGATTTTAGGAAATTGAAGGAGAAAACAATTGAGGTTAGTTATCCATTACCTAACATGATAGAATTGATTGAGGGTTTAGAGAATGCTACTTTCTTTTCCACATTAGATTTAACTTCAGGTTTCTTTCAAATGAAAATACACCCTGAAGATACCAATAAAAGTGGTTTCACTACTCCTTTTGGTCATTATCATTGGACACGTGTCCCATTTGGGATGCGTAATGCGCCTAGTTCCTTTCACAGACTGATGTCAATAGTTCTGGCAAATCTATCGCCTTTGCAGATAGGCATTTACATAGATGACATAGTGAAAACTTCAAATACTTTCGAGAAATATTTAAGCAAATTAAAAATTGTATTTGATAGACTTACTGCACACAACTTAAAACTGAAATCTTCTAAATGCAATTTTCTCAAAGACCAAATTACATATCTAGGGTATAAAGTATCTCAAGGTAAAGTGCAGCCTGATGATAAAAACCTTAAGGTTATCAGTAGTTTTCAGGTGCCTAAAAATAGAAAGGAAGTTAGAAGATTTTTAGGTCTTGTAGGATTTTATCGTAGATTTATTCAAAATTTTGCTCACAAAGCCTTACCTTTAACTGAACTGACTAAAGATAAAGTAACCTTTAAATGGACTGATGAAGCTCAACAGACTTTCGACAAATTAAAAGCTCAACTTTTAACTCAGCCTATTTTGGCTTTACCAGATTTTACAAAACCCTTCGCTTTGTGTACTGACGCTTCAAATTTTGCTCTAGGAGCCATTCTAGGTCAGGAGGATGAAAATAAATTTTTACAACGTATCTGTTTTGCCAGTAGAAAACTAAAGGGTCCAGAAATTAATTATAGCACTGTGGAGAAGGAAGCTTTGGCTGTTGTTTGGGCAACTGCTCATTTTAGGCAATATCTTTTAGGCAAACGTTTTACAGTTTATTGTGATTAGGCTTCACTTTCCCATGTATTAAAGTTAAAAGATCCAACATTTAGGATTGCTCGCTGGATAATGGGGTTGTCTCAGTATGACTACAAAATTGTTCGTAAACCTGGAAAATTAAATTCCACTGCTGATTATTTATCCAGATCTGTAAATGTGGCTGAACAAGTACAAACTTCTACCACCCCTGATTTTCTACTCACCATTAAAGTACAACAAGCTCTTGATCTTTATTGTGTACAAATAAAAGAAGATTTAAAGAATAATATAATTTCAAAACCTCCTTCACAAATCTTCTTCATTGAAAATGATCCCCTTGTATTGTAAATTTAAAAACCCTAATGCTCGTTGTCAAAAACAAAATAGAATAGTGTTATGTAAATCATCAGTTCCAAACATTCTGCAGCAAAATCATGATTCACCTGTAGCTGCTCATTCTGGTTTTCATAGAACTCTTCATAGAATTCAGAAAGCATTCTTTTGGAAAAACATGCAAAAGCAAATTCTTAATTATGTGAAATCCTGCCATTCTTGTATACAGAAGCGTGGTTTTAAGGCATCACACAAAGCTTCATTAATGAGAATTCCAATAGCTAATAGACCTATTGAACGTATAGCCATGGACATTGTAGGCCCTCTGCCCATGACACTTTCTGGACATAAATACATATTGGTTATCACAGACTATTTCACGAAATGGCCAGAGGCTTATGCTTTACAAAACTGTTCATCTCAAACCATAATTGAAAAACTTGAGTTGTTTATTGCTTCTCATAGGGTACCACAACACATAATCACAGACAGAGGTACTAATTTTATATCACAAGCTATTAATGAAGTTTATAAGAAATTAGGAATTTGTAAACACACCACTACAAGCTATCATCCACCATCAGATGGGGTCGTAGAAAGATTAAATGCAACACTTAATAACTCATTTAGTCACTTGGTTTCTGAAATTCAAGAAGACTGGGACAGGCATTTACCATTTGCTTTATTAGCACATAGAACTGGGAAGCATCAGGCATTAGATGAGTGCCCAGCGTTTCTTTTGTATGGCCGAGATTTAGCATTACCAGTTGATATGTTGACTCAGTCTAGATTTAAGACTTATGATGATACTAAAACTTATGCGAAATAGTGGATATGTTGACTCAGTCTAAATTTAAGGCTTATGATGATACTAAAACTTATGCGAAAGATTTACTTGTCAGACTACAAAAATCATTTCAGGTAGTTAAGACAAATTTAACTACTGCAGCTGAGAAACAAGAAACTACTAGAGAGTCAAAAGCTTATCATAAGGACATACAGCTAGGTGATACAGTTTACTTATACACTCCTATAGTACAGCCAGGAACGGCTAGGAAGCTGAGTAAATTTAACAAGGGTCCTTACCGACTTGAGAAAGTATCAAAGGTTAACTTCAGGATAGAGTTAGTGACTAAACCACACACACGACAGGTGGTACATGTTGATCGTTTAACCAAGGTGCCAGCAAGAATTATATTTCCTACTTTAGAGATCTCTGATCAAGATCGTTCTTCTGCTAGTCAACCTAGTGACACTACTACGCAATTGCGTTACAATTTAAGGCCCAGAGATGCTCATGGAATTGTAACTAGTAATTGAACTTTTACTGTTGTACTTATTGGTAGGGTAGGAAAATTTCTGCCTTAATTTAAGTTCTTGATTTTGTAAGAGTTCTTATTTAGTCTTGTTTGTTTATTTCTTTTGTTGCCCTGCGTGATTTGTTCTGTTGACTTAGGTTGTTGTGACCTTATCTAGTTCATGTTTTGTCAGGAATTGCAACCTACTGCTCTTCATATCCTGGCTTGTTTTTTTGAGTGCTTAGTGGCTGGTCCACTTTATTTCTCCTTCAGGTTAATCTTTCGAAATTGTTTGTTTACCTTACTAAGGGACGCCTTAGTGTCTTTCGGCTTAATACTTTTGTGTAGTTGGTTGTTATTTCTTGCTCACACGTGTATGTTGTGTTTTGGTCAAATACACTTGCCTACTCATTTAGTTTTATCCTTCGTGGGCTTGTTTGAATAACCTAAGTTCAATTGTTAGTTAAGTTACATAACTTACATACTTTATTTCTCCTTCAAATTAATTACATACTTTATTTCTCCTTCAGGTTAATCTTTCGAAATTGTTTGTTTACCTTACTAAGGGACGCCTTAGTGTGTTTCGGCTTAATACTTTTGTGTAGTTGGTTGTTATTTCTTGCTCACACGTGTATGTTGTGTTTTGGTCAAATACACTTGCCTACTCATTTAGTTTTATCCTTCCTGGGCTTGTTTGAATAACCTAAGTTCAATTGTTATTTAAGTTACATAACTTACCTTGGTAGTTTTTCATTTGTGTATCGGGGTGTTTTCTTTGGTTTAGGAAGACATTTGTATCTCGTTTTCGGGTAGAATTTTTGTCTCGTGTTTTATTAATTTTGCTTCACCTTTTGAGGTGGGTGAAGGTAGTTTGCACTCAGGTGATTGTTCAATTTCTTGTTATTGAAGGCCTGTTTTGAGTAGCACGCCTTGCACGCGTTAGAGCTCTCTGTTTTAGAGTGTTTATTTGTAAGTTTTATATTATTGCTCGCAGTTTTGTGCTATTATTTTTTTTTATTAGAATCGATTGTTGGTTTACATTTCTCAGGCTTAAGCCTAGTTTGGAAGTGTTTTGTTTTGTTGTGAGTAGTATTGTAGATTCTGGTTCTGAGTTTCCGGTGGTAGGATTAATATTCTGTTTTACTTAAAAGTTAATTGGTAAAATTTTTTTTGTATTTACTATTCTTTCGTCAGTTTAACAGCTGGCTCTGGAACAAGAAATGAGTAAATTTTGCCACTGTCACCACTGCTTAGGCTTAACTTTTTATGTGTTTTGTAAAGTCAGAGGTTATTGATTCTTTTCCGAAACGGAACGGGGGAGGATTGTTATGTATTACATACTTAGCTATTTCAGTTGTGAATTAAAATGTCTTAATTATAATGATTTAACTTAATTCTGCTTCAGACTTAACGGTTATTAATTTGTTTTTATTTTTGGACCTTAAGTTTCTTTTCCTTGTTGAAAAGTAATTGTTGTCATTTAATTTTTTTTGACAGTTTTGGTTAACTCTGATTTT
>KK119747.1:34801-78880 GCA_000611955.2 Stegodyphus mimosarum | reverse complement strand
TCGTCGGTATAGAGTGAAGTTGTAGAGACATTGAGTTGGAAGCAGGAGACGTGAAAAATGAGCAATGCCCTCGCCGAGACTAGGAACCAAGGACCTCTCGAATACGCGTCGAGCGTGCTGACCACTACACCACGAAGGCATGCCAAGAATGCGGGAGAAATACCTTATATACTCCCCCTTTTAAAGGGCGACTGGGAATTACGGAACTCAATTGCCAAATCCTGGTGGTGGAGAATCATCATCCACCACCTTTTTTTTGTTCGGTTATCTGGAAGCAAGAGATAGATGGAAAATTAGCAATGCCCTCGCCGGGACTCGAACCACGGGCCTCTCGAATACGCGTCGAGTGTGCTGACCACTACACCACGAAGGCATGCAAAGAAGGCGGGAGAAAAAATACCTTATAAAGTAAGTAAATTTTAATATGCAAAAATGTAGTTCTTTCATTATCTATTATGCGTGTGCTTTTCAGATGTTCTTCTTAAACAGTATTATCAATTAACTATTCTCATCATATATAATAACAAGACAAACTGTGTTGATTTTCATGGCGCGCATGTCACAAGGCAACCGTTCTGAAATGCTTCGCTCCTATCAGAATGGTTGCTTTGCGATACCTAATTTCAAAGTCTTCAGATTTTCATTCCAGCTAAGGTCAATATAGCGTTCAATTTTGTCTGTTTTAAACAGTAGTTTATGTTAAGTTGAAAGGGTAAAAAAATTAATAAATAATTAATATTATTGTGCTAGTATTTCATTTCAGTTTAAAGTTATGCTTTGTTATAGTTAAATAGTTGTACAAGATATTTAATCTTTCTTACTATTGATTGTAATAGTGCGTTCTACTATAATAAACTTTTAAATTGAATAACCTGAGTAAATAATAATTAGGTGTTACAAATTTTATGCAGTATGCGTTACAATGTTCTAAAAATTTTGTATGAAAGTAATCAGATTCTGAAAGTTTTCATATAGTAATTTTATCATATTTAAAATGTATTTCCCCTTATCATTTTCATAATGTTCTGTTTTATGTTATCATCATCTTAGCAGAAAATCTTGAAACTACTATTATACAATATTTTCAAGAAAAATCTGTTGCTGAATAGTTTAAACAAAACATAAAAATCTAAAATGCTGGGTATTACACTTAGCGTGCAATTACATATTTTTAAAATATTCAGCTTAAATTTTCCGCAGTTTTAATAAAGGAAGGTAAGACAACACAATTTTGTAATTATCAATAAAAGTTCTGATCCAAGCAATATGTAGTCTAAAATTAGACAAAGTATACTCCTCAGCTGACACAAATTTCACATATAAAAATTGCGGAATTTTAAGAACTGTGTTAGTATTCCGTGAAATACGGTAGCGTGCATAAGGATTCGTAATAAATTCGATGCACACAGCTCCAATGATAAGTTGATAATATTTATTTTGTCAGAAGAAATGCTTTGGAACTATGGAACGTTCTACAGAAATACTCGTACTTGTGTTCACATTATCAGAGAGTACAATCAGTACAATACCTCAAACTACTAAGAACGTTAAACACAACGCAATGCAAATGACATCTAAAAAGGAAAGCTAACCCGGAGATGTCTCAGTACTCTGAACTCACACTGAACTAACAACTGAGAGCAGATGCTCTTTCCGGTCTTACATAGTTTTCACCTGGCCTCCGATATACTTCTAGTACTTACTGCTTCTCGAAATTACTGCAAGGTATACGAGGGCCGAATTACGGTTACAGCTACAAAGAGCATCAATTACAGTTATTCAATTACAATATCCATTACACTTATACTAGGATAGGACGAAAATGTTGCCAAATGGTAACCAACTTTGGCCACATTTCGCAATTTCTGGCCAAATTTGGCGATAAAAATTAGTCGCCAAAACCGTTACCAGATTGGTGGTATCTCATAAATTTAGCGAGATAGCGATTTACTCAATGTTAAATAGATCTATCCCTGTATTCTTACGTTTCCGGCAAATTTCGCTGAATTTTCAGCAAGATAATTGACTTATTTTTCCGCAACATAATGCCAGACCACATACGGCACATGTTGCTATGAACTATCTTACAGCTTGTCAAACACTTCCTTGGCCAGCCAGATCGCCATATCTTTCTCCAATCGAGCATGTCTGAGATATGATGGGAAGGTGACTGCATCTACCAAGGAATGCTGATGACTTAGCCCGACAATTGGAGCAAATTTGGCAAGAAATACCGCAGGAGACCATTCGGGAGTTTTATCAGTCTATGCCACGCCGTGTGGCAGCTTGCATCCAGGCTAGAGGTGGGTCAACACCTTATCGAGTTCGTTACTTTGTAACTATGTAACTCTGCAATAAATCATTCAATTGTTTTGAAAGTTTAATCATTTTCTATTTTGTACATGACCTTCCTATCCACCAATTTTCGTCTCCATCGAACAACTCCTTCTTGGTGCCTCGAGTTTTTTTGTTACAGAGTGTAGTATATACATCCATGGATAGGATGTAAATATACACAAATGTATAGATGAAATTGTTAAAGAAATCGAAGTTTAAAGAAATGTAAGTTAAATTAAAAATGTTAAGATATCATTCATTCTAGAATTTATACAGTTCATTTCATTTCAAAGGGAAATAAATTTAATTTTCATAACTTCCTTTTTGTAACAGATTTTCCTGATAGACTTCCAAGTTAAAGGACTAATTGAATATAATACAAAGATAAAGCAATTTATGTATGCAACTGCATTCATTTCCTTCACCAATTTCTTCTGTGGTTTGTAATAACTAATAACTAAATATTATAAAAATTTAAAAGTTAATTAATATACCTAAATGTTTATTTTTTTTATAAAAATTAACAACTTGAAATATACAAAAATATTCTATTAATAGCTGTCATCTTTGATGTTCTTGATCATGAGGTTTTAAATCCATTGGTATCAGACAATATTTTGGCGATATTAAAAAAAGTATATATTTCTTGTATCCAATTCTTACAATTCTGCATTTTTAAATGTAGCTAGTGAGTTTTCACGATTTTCTCAGCTGTTATTTTTTCCATTTTTAGAATATGATTTTTTTAAGTTAAGTAAAGAAAGAGATAGCTTTAGCGGAATGAAATTTGATCTTGCATTAAAATTGAAGTAGCGAAGCCTCGATTCGCGAATTCAACTTATTCTTGAAAGCCGTTCGTTATCCGAAATATTGGTAAACTGAAACTACTTTCCCAAACACGAATTAATGTAAAATGGATTAATCTATTTCTGGACCATAAATTTTTGCTAATTAAAAATTTACAGCATTATATTTCATACAGGTTTATAGCACAAAAGGAACAAAAAATATTAAAACTAAGAAAAATAACAATATAACAAGAATAAACAAAATATTAAGCATATAAAACATAAAAAAATTAATTTAATACTACCGTACCTGTAAGAAGAGGGTGGACAGCTTAAATAGAAAGTGATTAAGAAGCGAAGTTATTGTTTGGGTGAGAAGTCTTCTTTAATAAGAATATTACGCATTTGTCTTTCTGAGGCACTTTCTTGTTTATTCTCCTCTTCCCCTCTTAGCGCCACTCGACTCTGCTGGAGACTCACTGGGTTCCATTTTATTTCCAATTCGTGTGATTTATTGTTCTTTATGTTTTAAAATGTTTCTAAAATAAGCGTGATATTATATTGAGGTATTTCACAGTTACTGCCAAAAGAAACAGGCGGAGCACAGCCTCAGACCTGTCTCGTCAGCTCTCTTCAGCCACTGGTACGACAATTTCAAGGCAGACCGTGTACAGACGCTTAGGGCAGATTGGACTATATGCTCGTAGACCTGCCAGATAAGCTCCACTTACTGCAACTCACTGTCGCCTGCGGTTAGCCTGGAGAAGAGAGCATGCATTGTGGACAAAGCAACAGTGAGCTTGTGTGATGTTTTCCGACGAGTCCAGGTTTAGCTTGCAGTCTGATTCTCGCCGGACTTTCATATGGAGAGCTCCAGGTACCCGTTACCACCAAGAAAACAGCATTGAAGGACACCGTTACGGTGGTGCAGGAGTGCTCATTTGGGGTGGAATTATTCTGGGTTCCAGAACTGACCTGCATGTTCAAATTGGAACCATGACAAGCCAAATCTATCGGGACGTCATTCTGGAACAACATGTACGTTTGATTCGGGGCGCCATGGGCACACAATTTGTGTTTATGGATGACAACGCCCGTCCTCACCGTGCAAACATCGTAAGCGAATGCCTTCAATCGGAGGATATCACCCGTATGGACTGGCCAGCATTCTCAACGGACTTGAATTCAGTAGAGCACGTGTGGGATATGCTTAGCCGACGAGTTGCAGCCCGTCAACCTCCTCCTACATGTCTACCGGAACTTCGGAGAGTATTGCTTTTTGAGTGGTGTAATATCCCGCAAGATCAGATCGATAATTTGATACTCAGCATGCCTAGGCGTTGTACGGACTGTATTGCATCGTCTGGGAGACATACAATGTATTAACAGTCATACCAACCATGTAATATTGTTTTTTGTAAATAGGTTTTCTTTTTTTGTAATTTGCTCCAGGGGGAAAATCGCTAATTTTTTTAATAATATCAAGCATGTAGCATCTTTTTTTTTATCTTTACCTTTTGTTTAATAAATAAGCTTTACAAATAAGTCAAATTTGTCAAATAACGTCTTTGTAATAGTCACAAAAAGGATAGCTTCCTGCAGATACTAGGACGTCACTCAGATGTCACAATGCTATGTCGTTAAATTTTGATAAAGATGCGAAACAACGCCTTTTGCGTCAAAAGTTGTTAAGATGCCAAAACGACGTCTGTATAACGGTCACAATATAGCTGAATTTCGCAGAAACCTGGGCGTCTCCAGGACGACATGATATAATATGTTTGCAACATCATACTCGAGGGGAATGCTATGTTATTATTGTGCTACTTAGGAAAGGTCCTTATATAATTAATCATTTTTACAAAATTTTTATAAAATTAGAGTAGTAGTAAGCTTTTTTATAATGTTGAATTAGCAATGTGAAAATGCAATTAAGAGTAGAAAAACAACTGTCTGCGATGTTATCATCATGGCATGATTTGTAGGTGCTTCACTTTTTTTGCCATGATATTTTCTACTACTGTATTTTAAAACTGCGAAGTTTACGAACCGCTTTATTTTCTAAAACGAACAACAGGGTAGATTAAGAAACAACTTTTATTTTGCAGCTGTTCCTTAAATTTCCTTTCAGAAACCTTGAATTGCTTCGGTAATATGGATGGGAACATAATAAAAGCAAATATTCTGACAAATTTCTTAACTGAAAATACAAAGCTGGAACCAATAAGAGAACACAGCCTGCAGTTTCCGTCTTTCGAACATCAAAGAGGTGGTATAGTCAGTAACGCGTCTGTCCACCTCTGGCCATTATGCAAGTAGGTATTCGGCTTAGCATCGATTGTAAGAGGTTGCGGATGTCCTCATGAGGGATATCGTGCCAAATTCTGTCCAACTGGCGCGTTAGATCGTCGACATCCCGAGCTGGTTGGAGGGCCCTGCCCATAATGTTCCAAACGTGCTCAATAGGAGAGAGATCCGGCGACCTTGCTGGCTAAGGTAATGTTCGGCAAGCACTAACGCAAACAGTAGAAACACATGCAGTGTGGGGGCGGGCATTATCTTGCTGAAATGTAAGCCCAGGGTGGCGTGACATGAAGGGCAACACAACGGGCCTTAGAACTTCGTCGACGTACCGCTGTGCTGTAAGGTTGCAACGGATGACAACCAAGCGGGTCCTACTATGAAATGAAATGGTACTCCAGACCATCACTCCTGGTTGTCGGCCTGTCTGCCTTAAGACAATCAGGCTGGTATCACACCACTGTCTGGGACGTCTCCAGACTCGCCTTTGCTGGTCATCGGGGCTCAGTTCAAAGCGGGACTCATCACTGAAGACTATTTTACTCCAGTCAGTGACATTCCAGTGCGAATGAGCCCGACACCACTGTAAACGGGCTTCACGTTGTACAGAGGTCGATGGTAGTCGGCGCAAGGGGCGCTGTGACCTGAGCCCTCTTTCTGTGAGCCGTCTATGAATGCTCCTTGCGGTCACTGAAGCACTAGTTGCACGTACAATCGATGATGCATCTGGGGCCGTGAGTGCAGCTCTGACGATTGCTCGGTCTTCACATTCTGTCGTTTCTCTAGGCCTACCGCTTCCTTCTTGACGCTGTGTGCGGCCATGGTTCACCCATTCCTGCCAACATCGTCTAATAGTGGCATCGCTATTGCTCAAATGTCGAGCTATTCGCCGATAAGACCAACCGACTTCTTTGAGCCTAACTACACGACCTCTCTCAAATTCTGACATCTGCGCATATCGTTCGCGCACCTGTATGCGAGGCATAGTTACTGTCTACCAGAGTACACGGAATGAAATCCGTGAACAATTTATGACCTGAAATCGTGATTTCTCTTAAATATCCTGCCAGTTGCACAGATCAGATGCGCTGTAGCGACAAACATTCATTCATTGGCAGCCAAAATGTAAAATTTTGCATTTTCCGTCGAAACCTGTATACATATCAATTTGTGTCTAATTTGCTTTATATCTTCTCGGTGAGTCGTTTTTTTTTGTCTAATAGTGTATTATTATTATATGTTGTAAGGTTTTAGTTAAACTAACAAAGTTTTATTTTAATTTAAATCTTTCTAATCCTTCTCATTTTCAACTTCCCGTTAGAAGAAGCGCGCGTTTTCAGCTTTATGCTAATTTGAAGTGGAGCCAAGTTATATTTAAACGAAAGGTAGAAAGCTCTCAGTGTGAGAGAGCTTTTAGTCTCAGACAAAGGTCACTCTATTCGACGTTCTCCTGATTAGCCAGCAGTTAAATTCTAAGCCATAGCGCTTTACGCGATTGTTTATTGAAATAAATCCAATTGCGTCAGTATTAGTAAATATTGCTACGCACCATTTAGTTAGAGGCCAACCTCGCGTTATAAGCTCTGTGAGCAACGACTATTTAATTTCTATTTAGCTTTAGTTTTAAATTTATTTGATTGTTCATTTTAGACCCAAGCGCGGTCTTTTACTTTCTGTATCCCTCCCGAGTTGGGAAGTGGTTTGTAAATAATAGTGATTTAATAAAAGAGGATTTTAAATCCCTTTCAAGTTCAGTTATTCTACCACTGAATCACAGCCTTCTACCACAGAACATAGCTGCATTCAGCTCCCTGTTCCAGATCAGGACTTAAGGAGTTCACGAAGATGTTTTCAAAGAATATGCACCGAACACTCAGTCCTGACAATGTAAGTTACAGAATTCTCAATTATACATTCCAAACTAATCTATTTCAAACTAAAGTTGATTTTTATGTCTAATTTTAAATTTCATATTGGTGTGTTTCCTTACAATTAGAAATCTGGAAGTTAAATTCTGTTCTCAAGCTTCCTTTTCTGTTCAGTTGTTTTTTCTCTACAGTTTTCATATTTCATTGCTTAATTTCTAAAATACCGCTAATAGAAACAATAGAATTATATTCTTTCTGAGATGATATGCTTTATCATACATTTAGTGATACTACGTTAAGTTAAACAAAAGTAGAGGATTTAGAAGTCTTTCCTATAATCAGATTTTACAATGCATTAGCGTCTGTCAATAAATGTTTTTAGCTAGAATATTTCTACAATGTACGAATTGGATTTCGGACGGGACAAACACAACAGCATTATTTATGTGAACATTTAAATACACCTATAGCTCACGAATTACTGGTTAACGGTAGTTTCTGTCTGCATAATATTTTTCTTGAATGTACTCTGTGCTCATGTAGCAGTTAAAGCGTAAAGAGAAAATTCTGTTGAAAGATTTGCGGAAGAAAACATAAGGAAAGAAAACCAAAGTGAGTACACTTTTAAAGAAAACACAAGATGACAGTGCGACTATAAGTAAACAACATAATAGCGTGGAAAATAAAATAAACAGCTATGGTAATAAAATTTCACATACCGGTCTGATATCTGATAAAAATTCTTCAGTTTTAAAGATCAAAGATTAAAAGCAAGTGGCTTACAGCTGGTAAATACACCACGAGTTATTGGCGAAAATCATTGGTGAAGCTGCAAACATACAGAAAACAAGTGAAGTAGTAGAAGCTATTTGAGATTCAGTTGCATGCGACGAAAATAATAGTCAGCTAATTTTCAACCCCAAGAAGCAGAAAAAATTTCAAATTCTAAATTGTTCTGAATGCGTAATAAAGTCGAGATAACCCATCGAGATTTCATATAATAATTTGAAAAATTGGTTAAGAAATGTTTTATATTCAGGAAGCACGCCTGGCAGATATAACTTTGAGAATTTAACGGTATGGTATTTTTCCCACGCTTTTGCTACGAAAATTTTACGTATAAAAAAGAGTCAAGTTACTATGGACGATTCATGCGTTTTACACAAATTGCAAAAATCTTACGAATGCATATTAAATGATAAGAATCCAAAGGTAACCCAAGACATTAATCTGCGTCATAATACTTCTTAACTCTTTGGGCGGCAGGAAAAGGCAATTAACGTTTTCAGTAAAACTCTTGTTTTATTTACTATATCAGATATTACAAAGAAATTATTTGCGACAATTGCACATATTTTGTCCAAGACACGTGAAAAAAATGACAACATCTGGTGGTTAGCGCCCACAGAACACATCCCTACAAATCAGTCTCTATGGTACTCATGGAAACAGTTTTTCTTTTTCAAGCAGAGTGCAACTTTGCACGTGCTGCATACCCACACTGTTCTTACAGGCTTTTTCTTGGTACTACAGAGTGCACATCGTCGGGATGTTGTCTTCGATGGCTGATGCTTATTTCCTTGAAGACGAATTACTGCCTCAAACACTGGCTTATATTTCTTAATTGCCATCTGGTGAGCTACAAGGGAACTTCAGAAACGGTCAGTCTTGAAAACCACTCACACGAGTGAATAAGACGTTTAATAGAAAAGGTGGTTACTGTAGGGAACCACCACCCTTCAAAAAGAAGAGTACGATTTTAATAGTAGTACATGGCGTTATAGACTAAAATATTGCTTTTCTTTTCTTTTAAATCGAAATGGAGATATTACTGGCAAATGTCACAATGAATAATTGTTGCATGCATTCCCTGATCTTAAGAGACCTCATGAAAGAATACAAAAAGAGGAAAGGTGAGGTTCGTATTCGTAAAAAAAAAAAAAAAAAAAAAACTTAGGCCTTTTTTTTATATACTTTAGTCTGATTATAACATTATTTTTTTTCCAAGGTCGAACACTTTGTTAGTAAGGCATTCGTCGAGAAAGGCCGAATTCATGAGTCATTTAGCCGTCTCATCACCAAGAGCATTGCCTAGGGTGCACTATAGAGGCAATCGGTTTTATACCAGCGAGGAAAAGGAAGCTTCGTCTCCGTTTTGATGGAGAACTTTCTAGGGGGTAGAGATACAAGAATCTTTCACCCCTTCTTCTGAGAGGACTTTTGGCTTGAACAGTACCTTTAAGAACCCCCACGCCGCAAACATTGTATACTTATAAACTTTAATACCTTCATCGGAATTCCAACTCGTGATTAAAGCTATGAAAGCCGGCTTCTCTATCACCATGTCAATAGGACCGCTGTCTCCTTATAGCATTAATTTGGTTATTACTGATGTAGTTAAATCTTCAATAGATGCTTTAAATTTCTTTGGAGTTGTACAAAGATTACTTATTTTATTTTCTGCATTTGTGAAATGCTACGAGATTCTGAATAGTCAAAGGCACTTTATTCTAAATCTGCTCTAAGAAACGAGATGGAAGATCAGCTGAAAGTATTAAACGTATTAAGTACGAAATTAAGACTATAGTTTACGCCTTAGAAGAGCTGGAAGAAATTTTAAAAGGATGCTATTTGTTTTAGTGAGGCAATGAGGTCCTTAAAAGATATCATAATATTTAAATTTTCTCTGTGCCTTGTGATCTGGTACAATATTCAAGTTAATAAAATCATTGAGGAAGTTCAACAGACTGTCATGCAATTACACTGGTGTGAAAAAATTAAGGACGAGACGGTTTTTTCAATATAACTTTGTACAAAAGCTTTCCAAATCAACACATTTAATACCGTAAGATCCCCAATACGTAAGTACATGAGTAAGGTAAGCAACACTTACTAAAAGAGAAATCAGAGGGATAAAAAGAAGCTTTATTGAAAAAGTAGCATGGAGCGCAATGCGACTGAAGGCCGAAACATCCCTGTGATGGGTGTCCAGCAAGAAACATCCGGTCTTTAATAGGGGATATGATCTCCCCTGACTGCTAGGCAGGTTTCACATCATTTGTGCATGCTGGATATGTGGTTGTTAATGAGCTGTTGAGACACTGCTGCTCGTTCCTCTTGTAGCACCAATCGCAGTTTCGGAATCGTTACTGGCGATAAGTTACGTGCTGCCACGGGTCTCCCTAGTAAGTTCCGTACATGCTTGACGGGATTTAGATCCAGAGACCTTGCCGACCAATCCATGTGTTCAATATCTTCACTCTCCAACAGCTCTTCGACAGTAACTGTGCGATGAGGTGGAGCGTTGTCGTCCATGAAGAGGAACTGAGGACCCATAGCCCTTGTGAAAAGACGCATGTAAGGAAGAAGAACCTCGTTACAATAGCAGTCCCAGGTGACGAACCTCCTTGGGAGATATGAAGGTCGGTCCGGCTACCAAGCATTATGTCTGCTCGAACGAGAACTCCGCGACCTCCAAAACAGTCCCTTTTGATGATGTTGAAGGGGTTATTGCGTGTTCCCCGCTCTGTCCAGATGTGTATGTGTCTAGAATCGCAACTCAGACTAAATCTGCTCTCATCTGTAAAGAGTACTCGTCCCCATTCATTGTCTCTCCAATTCCGGTGTTCCCGGCACCACAGAGAACGCCTTCTCCGATGGGCAGGCGTTAGAGGTACACACCGTACAGGGCGTCGTGCAAACAGACCACCACCGTGCAGTCTTCTGGCCACGGTAAAACGCGATATCGGTCGTCCAGTCGCCTGTGTCGTGTGTCTAGCGATTTCTCCCGCTGTCTGCCGCCTGTTTCTTCTGGCCTGTAAGGCAATATACCGGTCATCTGCGGGTGTGGTTCCTCGTGGACGACCACTACTAAACCCCCGGATAGCTGTTCCTGTAGTTTGAAATTGTCTCCAAAGTCGTGAAACGATGCTGTGAGCAATTCCGAATTCTGCAGCCACACTTGTCACACTGCGGCCTTCCTCCAACTTCCCAATGATTCGACCTCGGGTAAAAGCATCCAGATGTCGTCTAACAGATTGATTATTCGCCATTTCTCGCTGAGGCAGCAACTCGGTGTGATTTTAACTGCTATACGGCGTGCAATCTCTTTGCCAGAAATACTGATCTTACACCAACATGCTTTATACTACTCAGACACTCCCCCATTACGTCTACCTGCATATCTGCGCATGTGCTACCGTACATCACCTTACTTAATCTCCTGATTGGTCTTTCTGTCCGCTCTGCCTCTTCGTTCAGCTGATATGCTAATTTTTCGACTTCGTCCTTAATTTTTGCACACCAGTGTATTCTTATGAATGCAAAACCATCTGTTGCTGAATATTCTCGGAAAAGTAGATATAAAATGCTAAAGCAATGGAATTGAGTATATCTTTCGACGCTGTTGTTTATTTTAGTAACACCGGATGTAGAAGTGTAAAATGGCAGTTTTCTTATGAAAGCAGGGATGAGCACATTTTAGGAGGAAAATAAAGTGCTACTAATAAATATTTTCTATATCGTAATAGATATAGCTGTTTGTGTTCTTGAAAGAAAGATTTGAAAGAAGAAAATCTGTTAATAGTAAACTTTTTCTATGTTGTAATATATAGAGCTGTTTTGCCCTTGAAAAAAAAGATTTGAACAGTTAAGTCCTAGTTTTAACATGTTCAGTGTTATTTGTAGCATCAAGATAAGAATTTGCTAAAAAATAAGGAACATCTCAGCAGAAATAGTAAATAGCTTGTAGATGCTCTAAGTGATCCGAAACAAAACCCAGACTATATAAGTCCATCAGATCTTACTGATGAATTAGAAGTTAGATCCCTCACGTAATCACAAATTTATAGCAGCTATCTAAATGGACTTCTTTCCTCTAGCCTCGGAACGCACGTTTTCAAAGCTAAAGTTAATACAAAAATTATTTATCATCTTCAGTGAGAGAAGAACGATTAACGGGTTTTCCTGCCACAACAGATAAAGGCATATTTCATGTTCACTGGATATTAATAAGTCAGGGAAAATTTAATTCATGAATACAAAAAAATGAAACCTAAGAGGAAACGAAGAAAAGAAAAGAATTATATAATTTTATGCAACAAAATTGCAGGACACAAGATAAATTTTATGAAAGAACATAAAAAGTAATTTTAAAATGTCTATGACTTTTCAGTAAATGCTGATAAAAACAGTATTAAAAAAAAACTAAAAGAGCTAATTTTTTTTTATAATTCTGCATATTGAAATTGTTCATTGTGTTGTAAGTTGCAATTTTGAATTTAAAGAAATTATGCTAGACTTCTCAGGTTTGTTTTACTGAACATATTATGAGAGCTTGATTAATCTTATACAAGTGTTGTATTTTACTTTTTAATATATTTGTAACCTGTTTAGCAATGGAAAATTCATTACTTTGAAAATGGTCAGTATGCAAAAAATGTTACATAGGGTTACAAAATCGTGAAGGAAATTGGATTTAATTTCATATAATGTTTATCAAATTAGTGTGAATATTTGGGTGTGTATATTTCTCGGCGACTAAATTAAATTTACTTATTTTACTTACACTTATTTTTAGCCTAAAAGATATTTATTCGGTTAAATATATTGTAGAGACATTAGGTGTTTTGATGCAAGAGACGTGACAAATGACCAATGTCCTTGCCTGGACTCGAACCTTGGACCTCTCGAATACGCGCCATGAAGGCATGCTTAGAAGGCGGGAGAAATACCTTATATACGCCCCTTTTTAAAGGGTGACTGGGGATTAGGGGACCCAATCTTCAAATCCTGGTGGTAAAGAATCATCATCCACCACCTTGTTTGGACGGGCGCCACTGTAGAGACATTAGGTGTTTTGATACAAGAGACGTGAAAATGAGTAATACCCTCGCTGGGACTCGAACCTCGGACCTCTCGAATACGTTCCGAATGTGCTGACCATTACACCAGGAAGGCATGTTAAGAAGGCGGGAGAAATACCTTGTAATATAAATGTAACTTTTTTAATATAAACACTGAGTCTGCTTTTTAAAGATTTATGCATCTCTGTCTCCTTTGAGAAAGTGCGATTACGAAGTGCATACTCGAAAACTGTAATGAAATTTTTGCTCTTATTTTAGATTTTATATGTTTCTACAGGCAGTGGGAGGGGAGGCAGAGTATTGCTTCCAAACACACATGCTTCCAGAAGGAAGGGGTCGTTGTAAGTTGGTTAAATTAATTAACGTCAGGCACACGAAAGCTTTCTACTTAAGAGAGGGATACCTTCTGTGTGGACTTTCTAAGATAAATGGTTCATTTATGCTACAGATGGGTGGGGGAGCCCACGAAAACCTTAGGCAGCGATTTGAAGCGGGTCACACTATCACTGTCCAGTGGGTTATTCACTTAACCGCTTGTGGATCATCATGAACAAGGAACGTTTGTGAAATGCTTGGAATATTTCTTTGGAAAGTAAAACTAATAAACGTTTACTTAATTTATTTTCTTTTGTATACCTGATTATGCATTTCCTTTTCAAATTCGCAGGTAAGTCTGATATCAACTGAGAATGGACTAGCAAGTATGCTGAAATGTACTCGGAATATTCTCAAATCCTGAAGTCTGTTCTCAAAGTTTTCTGATGAAATGGCAACCACTGCTATTTATTTTTCGCTGGACTTTGCTTATGCAAACATATTGAGTGAATTTAGTAGTTGCTTTGAATGTGATACTGAAGCATTTTCAACTTAATTTAGAATTTTATTATTCTTCGAAGCATTACTTATTAATTGCTATAAAGATGCATGTTCAGTTTGTATGTGCCAATGAGCATCCAGTCAGTTATGATTTTCAAACTGGTTTACCAGCAGCAGAATAGTCGGACACTGGTGATTTGAATCATGTTCAAATCCCATCGAAAGGATTAGCGGACGTTTTCGGGCTTTTCCCCACGTGTAACATGAATACGAACCAATTTCCTTCAGAAATTTCTCCTCGAAAGCATTCTTTCCGTTAAACAGATAGCGGGATTTATTACCTCAATCCAATAAATTCAGTTTCATTTTCAAATTCAAAGTCTCACGTGCTCATCTGTTCTTTCAATGTTTGGTTATGATTGGCCGTGGATTAGCCACCAGTCAGCTAAAATATATCCCTGATATTTTGTGAAAGAAGATCCATCGATTTTGCCTGTAAATACACTTTTGAAGAATTTAGTTTGGTTTTCTGTTAAACTATTAAGCTAGGTGTAAATGTCATTCGAATATGATGCAAAAGGGATGGAAACTTTCTTCGATAACCTTCTAAGTGAAACTGATTCGTATTCACGTTATACAAGAGGAAAACACGAAAAACAACCATACAGCTAGCCTGTTTGTCTGTGTTCGAACCAGGATCGAGCTATGAACTCTGTATTCAGCGTTCAGGAAATGAAGTAAAATCGCAGCAGTTTTAAATGCTGCTATCTACATGCACAAATGAAGGAAGAGAATATACCAAATGCACGCATAAAATTTCATCTTGTAAAATTAGCTGCATGAGAAATGATTCCTTTTTTTTAGGTGAAAGCATTTATCAAAGGTTTTCATTTTCAAAAAGTTAAAAAATACCCTCAATCAAAGTCTGCTTTAATGAACCCGATTTATAATGAACTCCCAGTTATGAACTATTCGATATAATGCTTTTTGGAAGTGTTACAGTTTCATATGCACTAAATGCTATATGTCTATAGCAAACCTCCAAATTTGTGAAGATAAGATATGATGAATTTTATGGATATCTTCGACAGAAAAAGTTTTTTTTTGGGGAGGGGGGAGGATTTTTCAGGAATTACTGCAAGCTTTAGCAGAAAAATTATTACTTCTTATAATCATCCATGTCCACTAATAGACACACAAATGCACGTAATTATCAATGTGTATTTTAGAAAGAGAAATATATTGGCAAGAAAGATCTCAAACATGACTTTTATGCTAAACATTTAATCGTATAAAATTACGATGTGGTGAAAATGGGGGGGGGGGAGAAAAAATTCTTAACTGGGCGTAATAATAATTGTAATTAACACTTGAATATGATCCTTTAAAAATGTTTATTATTTATTTCTCTAGACAGATGTGACAATGCTAATCATTTCTCCTGTAATTCATCAGTTAATAATTAAAGGTTTTAAGGAAACAATCGATTTTCCTTTCGAATTGGATGTAATGAACCACCGGATATAGCGAACCAAATTTTCAGTCCCTTGAGTTTTGCTATAGCAAGGTGGTGATTGTACTAAATTTTCGATGCCAAATTGTAACCAAACACGGAATAAAAAGTCTTAATCGCTCATATTGTTACGTGTGGCAGATTTTATTTAACAGTAACTCTGCTTTAAAATTATATGTTTGTATACGACTACCAAGGAAATCAAACGAATTTTGCCCGAGACATTTTGAGGTCTAATTCCTAAGGATGGCCAACTATTTTCGATCCAAATTTAACATTTAAGTAAAGTCAATATGAATTCAGAATTCAATGAATAAATCATCCCAATAATGATGATATTTGAATAGCTTGTAATATTGAAATTTAATCTAATTTTCTTGTATTCCACTTAGCATATTTCTTTTAGAATTGTTGTTAATCCATTTTTATCCTTTACGAAAAAGTGACCAATTTTTCAGTTATTGGGAGTGAATTTCTGTGTATATGTTATTCGCCATCTCCCTATTAGCTTTGCGAAATTCAACACGTTCAAGCTCCTGGAATAATCGATAGCGGAAGGCGAAGATAAGATGTCTGGAGCAGTATTAAATCGCATTATTAATAAAATTCTGTTATTGCTATGGTGATATGATGTGTACTTTGTGTTTTATAAAAAATATTAGTTAATTACCCTGATCGACCCGTTTGCCATACTTTTTTTTCTCTGATAACTAAAAATGTTAACGAAAGTTTTCAAATAAATCTGGCTTTCGGGGTGTCTTTAACTAATACTGAATCACTTAAATCTCTAATTTTTTTGGAATCTGTATTCTTAAACGTGTCTAAAATAAATAAGTTTATTCAGTTAACGATGTATAATACAAGTTTCTTCACTAGCAATTTATACATTTGTTATTATACGACGATAGTACAAATTCACTTAGGTTAAAGTTTATTCAGTTTATGATATATATTACAGATTCTTTCTTTACCAATTTATATATTTGCTACTACGGAATGATTTATTTGAATAGACGCAATGATTTAATTGAATAATTTCTGAGTACTGTGGCATTAAAGTGAGTTTGCTTTTCGATTACATGCTTATTTACTATATAATTTAATTGGTTTTAATCTAACAGAATGCGTTACTTTAGATGTTCAGTATTTTATTACTCATAGGCTAGATTTACATCATGTGTAGTTAATAGTTAATTAGATAAGGAGATAATTAATGTATGGTAAACTCGCAAAGCGAAAATTACCAGTGAATAAAAGTATGCTGTATTTTTAGGGTACAAAGTAAAAAAATAAAAACAAAAAATAAAACACGCTTTAGAAATGTATTACCACGTATAATAAATGTAAAATTTAATACTGATGTCGAAAATTGAGGAGCCGCTTAATCAAATGGTTAATGACATAAAAGCGTAATCTATGTTTGAAATAAATTTGATAAAAAAATTATAATAATGCAAGGTACAAGGTCATATAAATCAACGTTTTGTATGGTTAGTAAATTCTAATAAGTTAAATTTATCTTCATGTCAACAGAAAATCTACAGTCACCTTAAACACAAGACTTAGATCATAGTTTCAGATGCTTCGTAAATTCTAATGAGTTAAATTTACCTTTATGACAACATTGAATTTTATGGCTATTTTAAAATTCATCGCTAAGAAAAAATTGCTATGTTATATATTGGAGTACAATACATATTGGAATGAAAATTATTGTACAAATATATGGTATTAGAAACATGTTTGATTAATGTAAGTCATGACGTAAATATGTATAAAATTATAAATTATACTTAATTTTCAGAAGCATTTGCATTATTATCTCCTCGCAATAAATATATAGTTAAATAAATAAAATTCCTTACAGTTAAATGAAATATAGGTATAATACATTACATTAAATATAAGTATTATTAATAAGATTTAGCAACCATCTTCCTTAGCAAATAATGTTACTAAAGTTTGAACTTAATGGGAAAACTCACGTTGTTTGGCGCCTCTCAAACGATTATTATGTAACATTTATGTATGCCATGTAACAAATGTATAATGCATGGCGTTAGGAACAACTTGTGTTTATTGGAGTATTGATGCAAATGCTCATAAATAGTAGCAGCAAAGTAATAGTAGCATACTTGTAAATTCTCACGAACTAGATGTATCACAAATTGCATCAAATAGAGGTCATTATTAAATTTAAAATAAACATTCGAGTTAAATATGCGCATTGCTTTTAAATCACAGGTTATTTGAATATGGCAAAGCACATAAGGGCTATCTGCCAAAGGTTGGGGGTGCCTCCATAGAGCACTTTCAAAGAGAAATCGGCTCGTACTCATTTTACACATGGAGAATACCACGAAAATCAACCACGCAAACATGCCATTCTCCTGCTCTACCTTTAAAAATGTCAGTTGCTTTTAAATTGCTCACTTATACTGTGCATAGGTTTAATTTGCATGATAAATAATAACTTATTTTTCATCGAATGTCAACACTTCTGAGAACTGTCAATTTGTCAGGCAGCCAGGATGATAAATGAAAGATCTTTGCCTCGTGCAATGGCACCACTTTCCAGCCAGTGTGAATGATAAATGTCCTTGAACAATAGCATAAAGGCAGCGTGAAAATGGAAAAAGATATAGACGTTTACTCGACAGCACAGGACTAGTCTAAAAAATAGATACTCTCAAAATTTTTTCGAAACAAGAATTTTAATAGCACAGATAAAATACTTAATCGGTTAGAAGAATATGTTCTAAAATTAAATAATAAAGTTTATTTGTTACAAATGTTCTATGTGTGACCCTTTTGTATCACGACAGATATTAATGCAATAGTCCAATTCTTCCTAAAGATGTCTCAGCAAATCCATGCCATGTTGTTAGGTCCATGTCGTTACATTTTAAAATATTTATAACAATCAATACGCTTCTCCGAAACTGATAGATCAAAGTTAGAGAACTTTAATCTAAAACGGAAGCATCGTGCAAAACAAAACTCAAAGCAATTTTAGCAACTACGTCTTGTTAAAAAGAAATCCAGTTCATTCTATTGATGACATCTTCATTAATTTACAAAATCTAACAAGGAAGTGAGTGAAAAACATCTGCCCAGGCAGTAGAAATAGGTGTATTATAAAAAAATTGGATTGAATTTTGAATCTCTAGAATGCCGTATCTGTAAAAGCGAATCTTCATTAAATAACTTGCTTCTTTATAATCTTTCCTTTATAACGATTCGTTTCTTTCTAACAGTAAATCAGTAATATGCTAACAACGAAATGCTTTGCAATGTTTGGCTTTTGCAAGCGCAGAATAAATAAAAATGCCCAGCGCAAATATACACAGAATGCCTTGAATGTAAAATCAGCTTGTTTTTCTTTCTTCCTGAATCTAATGACATACGAATGATGAAAAAAGGCCTTGAACTAATCGCATTACTTTGGAGAATTTATCTTTTGTAGACAAAGTTTGTATTGATCAACAAATCATAGTATCTTGTTACACGGAAACTATCGCAGACAGAAAATAAACATACTTACTCTTTCCATAGACCAGTGGGTCAGGGGTACGCAAAAAAAAATTATCATTAATGGTATAAAATAACGAAGTATTACAACAAATGCTGATAAAGAACAAGATATTCAAAATGTTTACATTTGTCTTTGAACATAGAAGTAAAGCAACTGGGAGAAATTCCTAAGTGACTGTTACCGGCCGAAATATGGAAGTGAAAAAAAATGTATTTAATTTTAATTATTCTCACCCACACTCATCTTTTATATTAATAATTTCTTACTCATCTCATACAGTTGTTCTCTTCCCCGCTCCGTCAACTCTATTTTTCGTTTAAAGCAAATCATCCTGTCAGTTATGTAGTTCTCCTTCTGCACATTTGTAGCATTCCATCCAGTTTTAGAATGTAATTAGTTTTCCTTTTTTATAGTTGTTAAATGTTTAATTAATTAAATTAATTAATTTGGGCAAATTATTCAAAATTAGATAACTGTAGATTATTTTAAAATGTATAAGTGGCTAAAATATAAATCTTTGCACAGAACTGAAATTAGATAATAGTTGATTTGGAATTTGGTTTGGTTTGATTTATGTGATTACGGCAAAGCACACTAGGGCTATCTGCCTAAGGGGAGGGATGCCTTCGTGGAGACTTTCTAAGTGAAACTAGCTGGTATTCGTCGAACTGGAAATGAACTCAGCTTACAAGTGAAGTTAAAGAAAATGCAACTCATTTAAAAGGACTCCAAAGGTGATCCAAACATTACTTTCCCAAATGAAGTGAGGAGGATAGCAGGCGATACCAAATCCCGGGGTGGGGGAGGAGGAAGAAGCCTATACTTTAAAATGGAATTTTTCCGCGAGAAGCTAGTTTTAGTTTTTGGCGTTTTAGTTGCTTTGTGTCAAAAGGAATAAACTCTTTCCAAACTCTTGTCAAAAATTAAAAATGATTTAATTTTATATTTTTATTGCAATGATAATAATAACATATCTTGTTAGATAATAGTTTTCTTCCTTCTGATAATACCCTTTATATTAATGTCTTAAGTATTCTGAATAAAAGTTGTACCATTGCTTCAAGTAAACACATTTTATAAATCTACTCGTATACTAGTTTCGTTTGCACTTTAAGAATATATTGACAATAATTGCTTAATTAAAAATACTGAAGTTAATTTGAATAAAATTTAGGGAATAATAAAATACTCTTTTTTTGGGGGGGTTGTATTAAGTTTGGTGATTTAATTATGGCAAAGTAAGGGAAGGCTATCTGCCTGAGGGGAAAAATGCTTTAAAAGTAGACATTCTAAAGAAAGCTAGCCCGTACTTGCCTTACACATGAGGAGGGCCATGAAAACCAATCATGCAACCAGCCTGTGCGCCTGGCTTACAACCTAGGTCCAACTGCTAGCATTCAGCGGCCTTAACCGCTTGGCTTAAACTCAACTTCCAGTTTAGAGTCATAATTCTTACTTTAGTAAAAGCCGAAACACCTTCGCATTCCTTAATTATTGTTTATTGATCGGGGGTTGGTTTGTTCTCCTTGAAAAGTCAACCAATTTCCGATCAATGACGATAATTATTTGGTTTCTCGATTATTTTTTTCATTTTTAAAATTTTCCAATTAAAATTTTTTTATGATTCATATATGATGTTCCCTTTAAAAATTTTTTTCAAGATTACATTTTAAATGCTTCTCAGTTACTTATTCAACTACAATTCTACTAAATTTCTCAAAGAAGATAATATACTCAGTACTCCATTATTAAATAAATTATGATATTAAATTATTATATCCACTAGCAAATAAATTATTACATATATCTATATATATATATACATAAAATTAAAGATAAGCAAAAGGAGTAAAATTCTAAAAGCAATCGCCCCAAAGTAAATTTGATATCTAAGTTCCAGAGTAAAAACTTGAACAAAAACATAACTGAAAAGTAAAAGCAGTTGTAAGAAATTGAAAACCAAAAAGTAGGTATTGAAAAATTCAACATTAAAAAATTTTTTAAAACGCGTAAAAAATTAAGTATTAAATCACAAGAATAAATAACAATAAATGGCAGTAAATGGCAATTTAGCCTAATTCGATGTTAGTCACGGACTTATCAAGCGAAAAGCGTGAGGTATATAAATATATATTTGACATGAAATTACGATATAAAACTTTTAAGACAAAATATTAAACTAATAAATCAGCTTTTCATTATTTCTATAAGTTTCCAAGATATACCTACTTTACTATATCAAACAGCATCATGCAGAACTTAATGCGTGCATAAAAACTGATCAGCTACAGTTACAAATCTCAGCGATATCCATATTAACCGTATTCATTGACCACATACTGTTAGTTAAGACTTTGTTTATCTGACTAAATCAAAAAACAATATTGAAGACTGATCAATGCATTCTTCTGATACCGCACCTAAAGCCATAAAATTTTCAATAACATAGTCCTCCACCCAAACATGAGCACCTGGAAGCTCAAATTTAGAATTTGTTTTATTGTCTATTTCATATTTTGTAAAACTATAATGAATTTTTGATTAAAAACTCAACAATTTCAAAGAGAGCAGTGGCAACACTGTAGGAAATAAAAATTTTTATCTCCAGCGCGCGAGACGGTTTGTCTAAAAATATGCTGATTTTAAATATTTCTAGCACAATGTGGAGTTAGCCCCATTTCTTAAAAAGGTATTAGGCAGGGAAGACACGAATAGATACTGCTTGACGAAAGCAATTCTGACTTTATGGTCACCAGAATATAAATTTTTCGAGACCAAAACGATAGTTTGCAAAAAACGTGTAGCCCGTAATTTACATGTTCGTAAATAAACGTGCCCACTTTACAGCGAATAGGAAAAAATTCCAGGAGAAAATTTAGTGGAAATGATCTTCTGATTCTCTTAAATAAGGATTGGATAAATTTTGCTTGGATTAGAAAGTTATGATTTGTTTGAAATCGAAAGGAAGAACATAAATTAAGATTAAAGCACTCATATGGCACAGCGCCAGAAAGCTATCTACCAAAGCACGCCCGTTTGATCAAAAGCCCCTTCTGAGATGGAATCTGAGGGTCTCGTACTCCTCAGCTCCTATCATCAGCTCTCAAAATGTTTTATAGATTGGCTATAATTAGAATTTCACTGATTTCATTTTACAAAAACTTTACAGTTTAATATTTAAAATTTTTTGTACAAGCGCTCTGACGTTGATATATTTTTTTATAGTGTCATCCACTTCAGTCTTTGCCTGGTTTGTCCGTATTTTGACTGCGAATCAATGATTTATATTCTACTTTCTAATCAGAATGTGGTATGCCCTCATTCCGATTATGAAACAATGATTCTGAAAGATATTTCTTTTCATCAACCATATATGTGTTAAAGCCAGTCAGAGGTTATAATTGAGTTTAAAACGTAGTACAGTGAGTACCTCTAAGTAAAATTATTACTTTATAAAATCAACCGCTTATTAAAACCAGAACCCAAGGAATGAATTCAAATGAATACAATATCATTATAAAATAACCGCTTAATAAAATAAACGCTACAGCTTGTAAAAATCAAATCGCTTTTAAAATTGTAAAGTCAGAAGTCCGTGTTTCAGGATGAGCGATTTTGCTCAAATTCAATTCATTTTCGCACGTGGAGGTGCAAATACTAAAATTTTCTTATCTGAAATTGTCAAAACCCCTATGTCCGGGCTTCAAGGTCAGTGATTTCATTTAAGTCGGTTTATAATTACACATGGAGCTGCAAATGCTAGAATTTTCTTATCTCGACCAGTCATGGGTGGGAGTGGATCACAAGAGGTTTGTCAAAATTAGCTCAGACAAGTTGGGAAAAGCGGAAACATAAATAATAATAATAATAGTAGTAATAAAAAGACGTAAGGGAGGATGTGCACAAGAAATTGTCGTTTTTTGCTCACACAGCTCTTTCAGTTAACCCATCAGATCGTGTGTTTGTTGTTTGTTGTTATTTCAAGATGTCCAAACGTAAGAACTTAAGCTTCAAAGGTAAAGAATTGCTGAAGCAATATGATGCTTTACCAAAATGCTTCCAACATGAAGATTCTGTACAACTCGGAATTTCACAATCTGCATTATGTACGTTGTTGAAAAGAAGAGATAATTTCGGATGATCTAATGGCAAGTGCAAATATCTTACATAAGCGGAAGCGGAGTGGAAAGTTTACTTATGTAGAAACTGCTCTCTTGGAGTGGTTTCGAAATGCCAGAAAGAAGAATACCACGATGTTACGAGAAATCCTGTATCAAAAGGCAACAGAATTCGCCAAAATTCTGGGAGAGGATTTGTCCCTACCGTTGGATGGCATGCAAGATGGAAAAAAATAAACATATCGTTTTCAGAAAAATTACATGGGCAGAAACAAGATAGAAAAGAATTTAGCCGAACTTTTACAAGAATACAAACCGAATCAAATTTTTAACAGTGATGAGACTAGTCTTTATTATAGAACCCTACTTCAGCACACTTTAATGTTTAAGAGCGAGTCGTCAGCTGGCTGTAAAAAAAAAAAGAAAAAAAAAAGTAACAATATGTTACTGTGTTATTAACGTTTATTACGGACAGAACAGTTAAAAAGATACCATTAGTCATCCTTGCAAGAGTCCATGACATGAAGGAAGTGGTTCACAATGTTATTAATGAAATTGATACGATTGATGCAGTTTATTCTACTATGGAAATCGTTAAGTCGATTTCTCTCTTAGATGCCACGTATGTTGTTTAAATGAATGAGATGAATTAATTTTGGAAGCTATTTCAAATTGTTTTAAAAAGCTAACCCGTCCACAGCAAATTTCTGAAAATATTAAGATGTGCCAGAAGACGAGGGTGACGATGAAAAAATGCATAATGAGACCTTCCTCGAATATTTGGGAATCGATGAAAATATCCAGACTTGCTACAAAAAGAGTTATGTAGAGATCGTCAAAATTATCACAAAAAACAAAGGAACTGAGTGAAAATGAGTGAGCCCGAAGATGAAAATCTCGATCCTGTACCAACAGCAGCAGACTCTCGACAAGCAATACAAATTTTGAGAAGAACGTTCGAGCTTAAAGGTGGAAATATAGAAAGTTACAAGGAATGTCGTGTCTTGGAAACCACCGTTGAAAAACTACTAACAAGAAATATTCAACGAACTCGAATGGATAAATTTTTAAATAATGTTTCAGATGCTTACATATTATATTGCTTTTGTACCCACTGTATATTAAAACGGTAAGCGGTACCCACTGTATACAAAACAGTTGTGACATCTCAAACAAGAAAGACACATACCATATCTAGAAATGCATAGAGAATTTCTCTTAAATTAATGCCAATCTAAAATAGAATTGTGTCTAATTTTAGTGATATGGTCCTTTGCATGTGTTTATATCTAATAGATCTTAGAAATTATTGATAACTACTAAAAATCAATTAACTTTGAAAAAATGCTATAATACAAAATCGGATACTAATGTATGCCTTGTTATTTAACTAGTTTCAGGGAGCTCTTTTTTTTATTTTATTTTACTGAGAAGAATAGTAATAGGAGTTTAAACTGCTATATGGACTCCGATGAATTTATTTGGTTAGGTCATATAGGTCAAAATCAGCATGAATTATATAATGATGTTTCACAACATCAAACTTAATTTATTCATACGAATTGCTGTGACATTTGTATAACCTTAGGTGCTCATCTTTCTCAGCCGCACCAAGCTTATAACCGTAAACAGAAGCTCATAAGCTTTTTCTTTAAAAAAAAGCATTTATTAGAAAAAAGTTAGCATTTAATTAAATTTTATTATACATCAGAATCCTTTAGAAGACTTTTTTTAATAAGTCACGCATCGAAATTTAAATTTATAGCAAGTTCATGCTCAGTAGAAAAAATATTTAAGTGGACCTGAACGATAGCTCTTAAAAAACGTAAGCAACGAAGGCTCGCAAGTTAACATACATTTTAAAAACCAGTGGCTTAAAAAAATGACTCATTTTTATCATATATATAACAAAGATAAATATTTTAAATATTTAAAAAGTAAGATAGAATTTTAATTATTACAGCACCAAAGTAACAGGATTAAGGAAAAAGAAAATTTATTGCAAATGAAAATTACTATACTAAAATAATTCAAACTTTCACTGTTTACTTAAATGAAACATTTTATATTTTTTCTATATTTATTCTTTCATTTTAAATTGAAACACATTTTAATATAAAAGAAAGAAATTACCTGAAAATTATGAAATTGTAATCACCTTTCTCATTTACGAAATACTCTAATTGACCGTTTACAATGAGCTAACGGAGACATTTGTCACATCAATCGTAGATTCAGAAGCAGCAAAAACTAGTTTTTCGCACAGATGAGTCACGATTTTCTATTTGAAAAATCTCAGCTTTGCGCGCAATATAGACACATCGATCTGGCCAATCGCGAAACAGAGAAGACATCATCATCATCAACGCACCAAGTTTTAATAAAAACAAAGCTAACGATCAACAAAGCTAACGTTACAACAAAACTAACGATGTAATCCATTCTTAAAAAGATGAGCGGGAGTAAACGCGATATTTTCACTAAAATTATTGTAAACATACAATAATAATGTTATTATATTATATGAGGAAACAATTAAAAATAAAGAAGGCTTTTGCAATGGAAATAAAGAATACAGACAAAGGGTAAAAATTAAATTACCTGACGGGAAATTAATGTAATGCTAAATGATATAAAAGAGATGGTTCTTTGCCAAAATTTTTAATATTAAACTTTAAAAATTGAAATAAAGGAATTTTCAGAATGAAAGGACTTATTTATCCGTTTATAAAAGTCCAAAAAAAAGTATTTCACAAATAGTAAAACAAATAGTATTTTACATAGAAATAAAATAATAATAATAATAGTAAATTTTCTTGACAGCTTTTTTTTATTCTATTTTCAACAATAATTCAGAAAAGCTAGTTCACTGAATTAAGAAAATCTGCGTATAAATGTTTCACAATTCCTTTTAATTATAATAAAAAATGATGATTACAGCCAAGTTTCCTTCTTACCATTATTAATAATTTTTTCTCTCTTTCTGCAGCCTGACTTCGTTTGCAGAGTGGTATTCAAGTACAAATCGAATGCATTAGATAAATATTGAATTCCGCACAATTTTCTTTTTAAATTATTGTCAGAATTTCTTTTACTTTGCTTTTCCATATTATTATGCAAATAATATAAATACAATATTAAACAAAAAAAAAGAAAATAGCAGTACTTTCAATTCAAAACACACACGCACATATAATAGATATCCTTGAAAATTACAGTCCTGCATAAGACAGTCCTGTTTGTATCCTGTATAAAACATGCAGGAATATGAATTAGGGAATCACCATTTGTCGTTGTTATGCATTGAGAATCGCTACCGAAAAAGCTTAAAAAAACCCTGACTTAAGCTATGACTGCAATTTACTTGCGGACAGCAACAACCCATTTTAGTGGGATAATCAACTGAGAGATTCTACGTGTATACAGAAAAAAAAAAATAGCGACTTGATTCTTACTGCAGACTGCCCACCAGTGGCCGAGCTGTAAAAGTCGTTGAACACTAATAATTCAACCTAAGTTGTAATCCCAACGAATCAGCTAGCTGCATAAGAGATTTCGTGATTTTCTCCCGTCCGTACGTGGATACGAGCGACTTTCCCTTAGAAAATCCTCCACGGAAGCATCCCTTCCCTTTCCCGTGCTTTGTCAAAATCAAATAAAACAAACCAGTCTTACTGCTGACCTTCCTCGCAGTGCTGAGTTACGAGTCTTAGTGAAAATCATTACATATTTAGAAAAAGGTGCACATAAATATGATAAAATCTACTGTGAAATATAAATTAACTAAATTTTACGCTGTCTATAAATAAATGAATGAACATTATATTTATTCTTAATTTGAACTTTTCCGTCATGAATTTAATTTTAAATCACATTGAGCGAAACTGGACATGTGGAATGATACATATACATATAGATATATATACATGACATAAAAAAAAAATCTGTTAACGGGAGAGCCAGTCTCCAAATGTGTGCCAAAGCGTGAAATGAGGTAGCTTGTTTATATCGCAATATGAACGCTGTGGGATGATAACATAATTAAAGCCCGTTATAACGAACTTCAAGGGACTGAAAACTTGGTTCGCTGTATCTGGTGGTTTTCTATATCCATTCCATAAGAAAAACTCATTATTTCCTTAAAACCTGTAAAAGTTGACTGGTGAATCACAGAAGAATTGATTAGCATTGTCACATTTATTAACAGAGGTAAATAATAAATATTTTTAAAGGATCATATTTAAGGGTTAACTGCAATTATTATCCCCCTCAATTGTGAATTTTTTTCTTTCCAGTTTCACCATACCGTAATTTTACACGACAAGCTGCTTAACCTAAAAGTCATGTTTCAGATCTTTTCTCGAAATACACTGGTGAAATAAATTAAGAGAATTTGCATATTTTATCAAATTGCATGAAAAGAACTGAACTGAAAGAAAAACCACTGCTTCTAGATAAAAATGAAAACCCTGTACAGCAAATACGTAAGCGTAAACATGTTTGTAGGCAAAGCCAGTAGAAAAACAGGCTTTATAACCTCGTGGAGGGTAAGACGAATTGCGTTCGCTAGCACATCTCGGCGAATTTCTTGGTGTTATCTTGCTGCAATCGGTTAAATTCACATCGGAACAGTAAAAATGAGTAACCATGAACGTTTAGATGACGGAATGAAGTGGCGAATTGTGATGAGCCTAGAGGTAGGCGAATCGCAAGTCCAGATATGCAGAGAGATTAATTTAACTCATCGTGTGTAACCTAAGGAAACAGTTCCAGGATACTGGATCCATCAACAGAAAGCCTGGGCAAGGTCGTCCAAGAGCCACGACGGCCGAAGAAGATCGCTATTGTCCATTTTAGCGAGGCGTAACAGAGGGGCTACATTTTCTCAGCTCTCGGGACCTGCATGCAGCCACAGGAATCCGTGTAACAAGGGTGACTGTGTAGAGACATTAGGTTAATTACAAGCAGGAGACATGAAAAATATGGAATTCCTTCGCCGGGAATCGAACCACGGACCTCTGAAATACCGGCTCAGTGTGCTGACCATTACACCACGAAGGCACGCTAAGAATGTGGGAGATATACCTTATAACTGTTTCCAAAAGACTGAATGTTATAGGGTTGTTTTCCAGAAGACCGGCTGTTTGCGTCCCGCTCACGTCTACGGACAGGACAGTCCCATTCGCATGGTGCAGACAGCATAGTGATTGAAGTACGGAGCAACGGGCGACCGTTGTGTTCACCGACGAGTTTCGTTTTAGCCTAAACACCGATTCTCGCCGTACTGTCATATAGAGAGAGCCAAGGACCCGTTACCTACCTTCCAATGTCCGCGAAATCAACAATTACGGCAGTGTAATGGTCTGGGCAGGCATCATGTTGGATAGCTGCACACGTCTCCACGTCTTTGACAGAGACTCTGTGACTCGTGTGAGGTATTGGGATGAGGTCTTGGAGTTCTATGTTCGCCTTTTCCGGAGTGCAGTGGGCCGCGAGTTCAACTTATAGGACGATAACACGAGGCCACATAGAGTTCTTCTGGTCGACGAATTTCTCGAGAGTGAGGATATTCGCCGAATGGATTGGCCAGCCAGGTCTCCAGACATCAACCCTATACAGCGTGTCTGGGGCGCTCTCGGGAGGGCAATTGCACCTCGCAACCCTCTTCCGAGAACCATCCAGGAACTGAAAAAAGCGTTGCTGAATGAGTGGGACCAATTGCCACAAGCACTGATAAACTGCCTAATTTCCAGTATGACATCACGCTGCGAGACCTGTATGGCTGTAAGAGAAGATCATACCCCCTATTAACCCATTTCTTTTGTGTTTTCTGAAACCGCTGTTCAGACCTTCAGACTCCCACAAGTGTTACACACGAACATGTGTGTCTATTATAACTGCTGAATGTTTATTTTGTTTGTATTATATGAACCTATGTTTACAGAAAATTTTATTAAAATCTGTCGAGTAGTTCTGGAGATCGTAGATCAAATATGAAAATTCTCTTAATTCATTTCACCAGTGTACATACTTCCTTCCAAAATATACATTTATAATTTTGAATAATCGTTTAAGTGTTATGGCATGATCTCTGAAATTTGTGTATCCTGGTTTAACAAGAAATATACATGGGTCTCACACTGTCACGGTTATTTTATTTGATTTGATTGTGGCAAAACACGCTAGGGCTGTCTGCTTCAGGGAAAGGATGCCTTCGTGCCTTTTCTAAGGGAAACTGGCTCGTATTTATGTCACGCACGAAGAAAACTACGAAAACACCCTTGCAGACAGCCCCTTCACCTGAAATTTAACTTACGTCGAAATACAATGATCCAATATTCAATGACTTTACCACTCGGCGCTGGTATGCTCTATTCGAGAATAGCCGTTAATTAAAGCATAAGTAATAAAAAGACAGAAGCGTAAAGTTGTTTTTGTTCCTAACAGTCTATTTATGGATGATATTAAAAAAGTTTCAGACAAAACTTACAGAGATTCTGGAAAACAATTATGAAAAATCCGAAAACTTTCCATTTGAAGATATCCATAAGTTTGTTATATCATGTGTTCGTAAATTTGGAGGTTTGCTGCAGCCACATAAAATAACTTAAACTGGACGGGATTAAAAAGACTGATTACTACATCCGAGAGTTCGTTAACCGGATTCTCTATAACAGAGTGTTACTGCATATGTAATGCTAGCGCCTAATTTGCGAAATTTTCTCATGTTTTTTAAGCGAAAATAGATCCTTTTGTACAGCGGGAGAACAACTGTTTCTTATTCCTTTTGCACACAGCGACCTGTTTTCGCTTAAAAAACATAAGAGAATTGCTCAAATTCAGCGTCACGAATACTAAATATTATATACATCATATTCCTTATATATAAAATAGTTATTCTTTTCCTAAAACTTTATGTATAGCTAGGGGTACCACCATGTACTTAGGTTGCGCGCCAACGTCAATGTTTGGTACTAAGTGGCATCCCGCTAACAGAAAAGTACTATGTATACAAGGGGTTGCAAAAGATCGTTTACAAATTTTACGTGCTGGTCTTTCAGACCATGATAAGTTTTACATAGGAAATTGTGTCCGAAACTGTGACCGGTAGCCGCTAGATGGCGATGTTCGCAGTTTATTTGAGGAGAGGATGTTGCAGAAGGATGCGTCGGTTCAATAATGAGGAATTGGTTGATATGCGTTACGTTTCTGAGGCTGATGTGGATAGAAATGAACAAGTCGCGAGTCACATGTAAGGAGAGCGCTTCTCAAACGTCTGCCAAGTCATCCATTCTTTGGACAATTGCACAGTGGATTAAGTGAGGCTGGAGCTTTCCGAGTATGCAGAAACATCGTTCGGCAACGTATTACACGCATTTCTGCCGCAGAGGAAACTGTGCTTCAGGAAACTGAGAAGCCATCACGATCCTCTCACGTGATCCTCGTGGATTTCTTCTTGTAGGGGATGCATGAAATCTCTGATATAGGAAACACCCGTAACATCTGAAATCGACCGCGCCGCTAGAATAGTGGAATTGGCGGCACATATCGGTGACATACCTGGACAATTTTAACAATCTGTGAATTCCTGCATCGCTGTGGACGGAAGGAATTTTGAACATTTTTCTGTCACCATGATTATTTTCTTCGTCCTAATCCTTAAGTTTATATAAATAGATATATAAAGAGATTGTAACCGCAGTCGCACCCTTTCTGTGCTTGTCGATCATGTTGCTGTAGCAGCACACCGTTTAATTTTCGGATACAATTTCCTATGTAAGACTTATTCGTCATCGTCAAACAGACCAGCATGTAGAGTTTGTAAAAGGCCTTTTAGGACACCCTTATACATATCTAAAGTTGATAATAAACAGATTTTAAAACATAAAAATACTGATAATGAAAAAAGTTCCTTATTTAGTTAGTCATGTATAGTTTTATTCAAAATACAGTCAAACTCCGCTATAGCGAATCCGGTTTATAATGAACTACCTGATATAACAAACGAACGATTTTTGTGCCGTCCAATTTTTTAAACATTTAATTTTATTTTATATGGTTGTAGAGGTTACTTTAAGTTTCGAACAGTTATTTTAAGTTTAAACATGCTTTACTGTCTATTCTTGTTTCCCATCTACTATTCCCAATCAGAATGAGCTTTCAGTATCGCGCTGTATGCAAATGAGTTAGAAAGAGTCTTTAAGGAAGGTTCAGCTTACGTCGAAAGAGAGAGCTTAGGAGTAGTTAGTGGCGCGTGTTTGCCGTCTGACTACTTCGTCCTTAAATATACTACCCTCGGCCGTATTGTAGGTGCCTGTTGATCTGTTAGGTTAGGCTAGATTAAGGGCCAACTACGTTGGATATTTGTGTCTAGTTTCGGCTAAGTCTGTTTAGTTTAGTATTAGATTAGTTTCTGTATTTTCTTGTCTTGAGTTAAAAGCCCGAGTGGAGGCTTTCCTGTAAGCCCAACAAGGGGGCCATCTGTTATTATTTCTTTGAGTGAATAGAAGGGTATTTTAACCCTTCTCTGGACTTTGCTATTACACACTTGAAATCAGCGATAAGTCGTTCTGTAGTTCATTAGGTTCCTTTACGTTCCATATAGACAAAACAACTAATTCGTAAATACTTTTTTTTGTTGCCAAACCAGGAAACACAACCTTTGGACACTTCAGGTTAATACGTATAGCTACGACACCATGATTTAAATTTAATGTAATATAACAAGGTTTTCTCAATATCAATAAAAGAATTAACATGATAATAATATACCATGTCAATTATCTTAATTTAAAACAAAAAAGTTGCCAACAGCAGCTATTTAGTTAAAATGTATGGTTATAGTGAATCTCCAAATTGGTGAAGATCAGATCTTTATGGATATCTTCGACTGAAAATATTTTGGATTTTTCATTTCAGAATTCTGCAAGTTTTAGCTGAAAAATTACTAGTTCTTAAAATCATCCATGGTTAGGCTATTAAGACATCAAATGCAAGTTTACCTTTCTGTCCTTTTACCTTTATCTTCACTCTTACCCAGCGCTTAATTTCTAAAATTAGAAGTACCGGAGCCCTATAGAAGACCTTCAGGAAAGAGAAACAAGAAAAAATAACTAAATAAAATGATTAATAAAATCATCAATAATTAAAAAAATAAATAATTCTTTATTAAAATAATTAAATAATTAAAATATAATAAAATGCAAAGAGATTTTAAATTAAAATTTAATAAGCGATTTTTAATATAATTTTATTACTAAAAATAAATTTTCAAGTTAAATTTTCTATTGAAATTGTTCAATTACATAAAAGAAGTGCCGAAGCCTTGTTTAGATTCCGGTACGCTCCAGCTAGAATTATGAATTGCCCCCAAAACCAAGAAGTACCGGAGCCGGGCTCCGGCGCAATTTAAGTTCTGCTCTTAAATTGCGATGAATTCTGTGATGTAAATAAAAGCTATTCAAGGAATAAAATTTCATTGTAATTATTTACTGTTAAACCGGGATACGGATTTTAGGAGATCATACTTTATCACTTAAAACATTAATCGTAATTATAAATGTACATTTCAGAGGGAGATTTGTATTTCAATGAAAGATCTGAAACTTGATATTTTGAGTGGTATACTGGTGTTTAGAAGAGATGACTTTTCCTACTCTTACCAGTTAACTGAGGCAGTCCCTTTAAAGACCTGACTTTTGAAGAAAACCTGAAGAAAATTCTCCATGTGAGAAGAAACTTAGTCGGATATCTGAAACTTGACTTTTATGCTAAACAATTTATAGTGCTAAATTACGGCGTGGTAAAACGGGGAAGAGGGCAAGAAAGAAAAAAATTATAATTGGGTACAATAACTATTGTAATTAAAACATACATATGATCATTTTAAAAATATTTATGATTCACTATTGATAGATATGTCTGATGTTGATCAATTCTTTTGTGATTCATCTGTCAACTTTTATAGGCATTTTTGGAAAATAATCGATTTTCTTTTCGAATCGGATGCAACGAACCACCGGATATAGCGAATCAAATTTTTAATCCCTTGAACTTTACTATAGCAGGGTTTGATTGTACTAAATTTTCGATGCCAAATTGTAGCCAAATACGAAATAAAAAGTCTTAATCGCAAATACTGTTACGTGCGGCAGATTTCTATTTAAAAGAAACTCTGCTTTAAAGTTGCATGTTTACATATGACAGACTACCAAGGAAATCAAACGAATTTTGCTCGAGACATTTTGAGATCTAATTCTTAAGGATGGCAAATTATCTTCCCTCTGTGTTTGAACATTTAAGTAGCATTAATATGCATTGCAGAATTGAATAAATATATCATCCCAGCAATGATAATAATTAAATAGTCTTGTTACTGTATTTACAAAATTTCGCCTAATTACCTTTTATTCCATTTTTCAAATATTTTTTATTTTTAATAATAATAAAGGTAAAAATTCAAATATTAATAATTAAAAAGTAATAATCCAAATATTAAATAATATTTGAGTTTTATCTTTTATAGCAAGAATGGCCAACTTCTCCATTTCAATGATCGAATTTTTACGCAAAAAATTATTCGCCTTCTACCTATCAGCTCTGCAAAATTCAACACGTTGAAGCCCCTGGAATAATCGATAGCGGAAGGCGAAGAGACGACGTCTAGAACAGTATTAAATCGCATTATTAATGAAATTGTTATTGTTATTGTGATATCATATATGCGTTGATTTATAAAAAAAATTACTTAATTATCGTGATCGACCTCTGTGGGATATACGTTTTTTTTTTTTTCTCTTATTGGCTGTATATGTTACGAACGTTTTCAGATATATTTGGCTTTTGGAGGGTCTTTAGCTAGCGCTGAATCACTTACATGTTTAATTTTTCGAAATGCGTATTCTTAAACGTGTCTAAAATAAATAAGTTTATTCAGTTAACGTTATATAACACAGGTTCCTTCACTGGCAATTTATACATTTGCTATGAAAACCTTTACACCAAACATCCAACCAAACTTGGAGATAACAATTGTAAACATCCATGTACATAATCCTTCTACTTCTGTTACTAATGGCCATTTATATTACAGCCATTTCATTCACCAAATAAATGAAGACATTTTGCTGTTACTTACTTTTTCCGTTTTCACAACTTCTTCTATTCCCCATTAAACACAGATTACTTTTCATTTTAAATAATTAAATTTAAAAATCAAATACTACTTTTATTAAAATTCAACACTACTCTCATTAAAAGTTCTGTGTTTCTTATCCACACCATAATTTCTTACTACCAAACTTCCAAACTATAATTTAATTAAATGTAATTTAATTCTAATTTTAACTCACATTTAAGTCTTCACAATTAAACGATTTAACTTCTGTACTTGAATTTAATCATTGTGATTACACTCTGCACTTATTTAATTTTTGCAGGCAACATTAATACATCTCAACTCAGGTCTTGGGTTTTTATTTCCCATTTTATCCAACTCAGTACTCAACACAACTCGTTTTATGCCGTCAGTTCTTTACTTGCATTCTCGTGGCAATTGCTCCAGAGACTTTAGAATAATATTTTTAAACAGGTTTTTCATTTTCTTTTTCCTATTCCATTCAATTTATTATTTATTTAATTCCATTTGTTACTTAATTAATGACGTTTCCAAAAATTTTGGGTAATTGCCTTACGAATTATTTCCCAAATTTAGTCTTATTGCTTTACATACTTTTTCCTCTTTTATTTATGCAAAAATTACTTTAAAAGATTCTTTCTTGTTTTATTTCTAGATAAATTACCTTCTTAAGTAATTTGGTTTCGACTCCTTATAGTCTGTTTTATAAATTTAATTACTTTTGTCAACTTATTTAGCACTTTTGCCATTTCTTAAATTTCATTATTTATTAGCTGAATATTTTGTTACTAAACTCTTTTTCTGTTTTCTAATTTTATACTGTTTAATTTCTGTAAAATATGATTTGTTTAGGGTCCCGTCGAAGCCCATTATAGTTGGATGACTGATTTAAAAAGTTTATTTTTTTACTTAATTTTATATCATTCATTATTAATATTACATAAAAAATTTAAAGGCGTTACATTTTGTTTTAAATTTACATTTTTTAATTGAACTTACTTTTGAAACATTTCATAAGTTTATTTTTATAACTACCCACATATAATTCAGAAACGTTGCTGCGTTGAAAATTTTCCGGCTGCTCCTTGATTTTATGATTCCTGCAATCAAAGAATGCAAAAGACCAAAGAATTTTCGGCTGATTGTTATATTATTATGATTTTACGTTATTTAATTGAGTTATTTGGTTTGTTTCAATGATTTATGTTCTTTTCTTCAGCTTGTTAGCTGCGATTTTTGATTTAATTATTATCTCTTGATTATTCAATTTATTTTGCAGTATACTGCACGACTTTAATAATTTATTAACTTTATTTTGAAATCTCTAATTTCTTGTCTTATATATACGTTTATATATGTGTGTGTGTGAACTTCTAATTTTCTATGAAACTTCTAATTTTAATTGGAAATAACACCATTTATTCTTTATTTTAATTCGGGCATTCCCCCTTTCCGTGCTAAAGATAGTCACTGTTTATAATACATTAATCTAAACTGCATCATTTCAAATAATCCGTGTCATAAAATTAACGATACAGAATAGATACGTTTCAGCCAATCAGCGAATAAGATTTTAACTGAAATCCACACTTTTGAGAACCAAAAACCTTTTTGACACTTTCCTAAGCTTTCTTCTGAATGAGTCGCACATTCCCGCTTACGTGCCTCTAGCTAACATGTAGCGGCTTACTTCTCTCTGTCATTCATTACATGTGTTAAGCTGTAACAAACTTCCAAAGATTGGGTGCAGATTGCTCCGATGATGATGTGCGAAGAATATTTAGAATTATTTTGTTGAAAAATAAATTGCGTGAATCTACAGCTACATTTGTCTACAAGTTTCCCCACTCTAGTACAGAATTACGCATTCTAGACACCAGCACCATATACAACCATCAGCCATAATTAAAAGTTATTTGTGTCTTCTCTCCGCATTCTAAACTATTACATTTTATAAGAATCAGTACGTAAACAATAGATCATAAACTAATTTTAAAGAATAAAAATAGTGATAATCAAACCTTAATTTGCTTGATTACCTCTATTTATTATTTGCTTCATTATCATGTGTTTTTATACCCTTTATTGTTACGCTTTTATTATTGTTTGTTTTGTTATGCTTACTTATTTGTTTTATCATTATTTGCTTTGCTATGATGTTGCTCTAAATACTGCATAATTTTGCTACACTACATAAAATTAAATACATTTAACACAGCAGAACTCATTGTAGCTATATCATGTAATACTTAAATGTAAAATAATGAGGCAGAATATACAGATCAAAGTTCATGCTCCATCTCATTTATCGGTGCTTGTGAAGAAACTTTTGCCTTATTTACGGGTGCTTGCCGATAATTCAAGTGAGTTTGATGGTTTGGTTTATTTTTGATTATGGCAAAGCACTTGAGGGATATCTCCCTAAGGGGGGTAAGGAGGGCTTTCTAAGGAAAACTGGCTTGCGCATACTTTACATATAGGAAAAGTTACAAAATGCCCGTACAGCCAGCCTGTTTGCCGAGATTCGAATCCCGAACGGAATTATCAGTGTTAAGCCAAAGAAAGTCTATGTAAAAAAAGAAAGGTTTCATAGATGTAATGTAAACCAACTTTCTATTATGCCGCTACAACGCGGAGGGAAAATTCGCCAAGGGATTTGGCGACGGAACTTGGCGGCGAGAACTTACCCCTCCGCGATGTGTACAGGAAATTGAGGAACACGTGTTAAGAAACGTTCTTTGGCAAAACGTTTCTTTTTTGACGTTTCGCGATAAATTAAACTTGGATTTTCTTACTTTTTTTTTCTCAAAATAACTAATCCATTTTCTTTTCCTTTAAAGTTTAAAGAAATTTAAAACGATATTCGATTTTTTAAACTCTTGATAAACTGACCTTCGAACTTTGGCGACAGATATTTGGCGCATATGCAGCTGTTTCCCTCTGCTTTGGGACGTAGCCGCTTCTGTTGCGCAGAAGTTTTCCTGCTTAATATTTTTTGGTTAAGCGACTTTACCATTTGGCCACTGGTGGACCCTCAAGCGAGTCTGGACAGAGCTAGCTCTATTAAATCAAGAGTATCGTACATCTAAACTCCGCTGGCTTCACTGAAATTAAATTGTGAATGAGCCTTTAGAATCGGGTGACCAAGGAAGGTCCTCCCCTTTTACCAATGGGAAATTTTCTGGAAGTATACGAATTTTTCTTTTCCAACTTCTTTTAATTCCTATTTTGGGTCTTCGTCTTTTTTTAACTAAGGGGAAAGCGGTTGAGAATCAATGTTTCAAAATTAGAAAAGTGCTCCTAATAAGTACATTTTTGTAATTCTTATCCATCAGAAGTTCTTAAATTGCTTCATGTTTGGATTTAACTGGGCATCACTTAGAACTTATCTTACCCAGGAAGTGCTCCGGCGCCCAAACAACGTGCCTCGAGACATTTTCAATGAATATTTCCTTAAAATTACCTCAAAATTATCGTTTTCTTAGACCAAAAAATTATTGATTATATTTTCGGGTTATGCTCATTCTATTTCATTGCTTGGTATCAAAAGAACGCAGCAAGTAAAATACAACAGCGGGAATACTAGAGGAGTTGAGGAAGGCAATAGGTTTAAAAGGGAAGTTTTGAGTACTATGCAATAGCAAATTCTTAAGGGATATTGCGAAACAAAAAAGGTTAGGCAGGGGTTTCCCGACAGGCGGATTTTACCCTCGTGGAAATGCATTGGGGTTTCCCTGCAAAGTACGAATTCTGTCTACTAAAATTATTATGTTAATATGTCAGTTGTTACGGAATCACGTGAGTTGGGGCATAAAATTTAACAGCTGTAGTGGCCAATGTAAAACTTTAAGGAAAAAAAAACTTCGATCCTTGTATGAAGTACAAGGAACATCGGAATTGTACATCGGAATTAGCACAATATTCGCGCCCATTTTTGCCTTTGTAACGATCGTGCTTTTGTAATGATTATTTCGATTAAGGAAAGAGCAACAGCAACTTGCCAGGATGGAAGTGAGAGAGAGAACGCGATATATCTAGATTTTAAACCAATTCAGAATGATTTAGTTTTGGTTATTGATTTTAATTTTAATTTATTTTGATGGCTAATCTTGTTCCCAAATTTGAAATTACTATTGGGTGCCTGCGTCATTAGCGTTATGTAAGATTCTTAGGAGAGAGACTGAAATGACGCAATTTAGAAAAATTTATTATGAGCAATTATTGTTTTAAGGGCAAAACGGAGAAGTAGCCAGATTAAAAAAGGAGTGCTAAAGGATTATTGTAAATTAAAGTTAGTATCTTACCGTTAGTATTTTTTATCTTTTAAATATATATATGTAATGATAATTTTTAATAATGACATTGGATATGCATGGAGAATAGACGCACAGTGGAGCTTTCTCACGCTGTCTTTATCAAAGCACATTTCGTTGAATAACAATACAATATTATAACACAAGTATAAATTTCACATATTCATAGCCTAATATATGGCGATAAGAAGCAAAGTAGCAAACATAACGTTAGCAGTACAGAGGTGAGAGAGAGAAGAGTGTATATTACGAGACCAATGCCCTATTGAGAGGTTTGGTAAGCAAATTCTGACGTTACTATTGGATAAAAGACCTTCTGCCATTATGAAAATACATGCACCACAAACATTCTTTAAGAATCACACGACAGGTATTAAATTTGAAATGATGTAATTAAGAGACATTCATTATAAAAAGTAATTATTTTTTAGGATAGAAAGGAGAAATAACCAAATTTAAATCGGAGATTTAGGGATATTATGAGTTGTTAATATATATTAGCCCTAAGTAATGTTGAAACTTCACCTTACACATACAGATACACACACACATATACATATATATTTACAAAAGGAAATTTATGATAAGAAGTTAAAAATAAGGTATCTATATGAAAAGTAAGTAACTTAAAAAAGAGTCTCAAGGGAGAAAAAAAATATATAAATAAAAGCTTGATAAGGTATTTAGGTGCTTACCTATTAACGAACAATCTTAGCGCAATCTGGCAATTTTTTACAGATGAAAAGGTAAAAATAATTTATTGGGATGAGGGTTTGTGATTTTCGCAACATTAAAAAAAAATGCTAACATATCGTTATTTATCTTAAGTCAGCAGATGTAAAAAGCTTCTGAAATCCATTTCTAGAAAATTCAGTGAAGACATAAAAGGAAAAGAAGCTCAAAATATTATTAAATTACTTTTTAGGCTTTCCTCAAAGAAAAAAAATTCTGTGCCTCAATACTTTTTGGATTCTTTTTCCTTGTTTCGGCACAAGAGTGTATTATTTGAAATTTATTTAATATCATTTAAATTAATTTTAAGAATTTCTTAACTTTCCTTAATCTTGTGACGTGATCTATAGCAAGGATTCTCAACCAGGGGGAAATTGCTCCTAGGGGAGAAATTCGTAGTTTGAGGGAAGGAATGCAAATCAACCTTTATTTACCTGTTAAGTATTCAGCTTTAGTTTATGAATATAAAAAACTACTTTTGTTCAAATTTTAATATTTATCAACATTTTCTTTACTTTTTCTTGTTTAATTTATGAAACACGTTAAAAACAATCTAATTTTAAATAAATGTACATGTATTTTTCGAGTTTGGGAAAGAAGGGGTAATGATCGTCTAGCAATGCTGAAAGGGTTGCTTGAGACGAAAAAGATTGAGAACCACCGATATACATATATATAGGAAAAACATTTCGTTTAATTTAAATGTTTAATGATTCTTTCAAAATACGTTAGAAAGTTTTATACTTTATTGATCCCATTACTTTAATGACTCGCTGTATTTTTCTACTCCAAGGTAGAGTAGGCAGATAGTTCTCGTGTACTTTGAAATAATCAAATAAACCAAACTAAACTAAGCTATACCGTAGTTTCTCAACGTGAACGTTGTCGTTCACAAAGGACGCTGGGTAATAAAATTGGTTATATAAACATATTTGAAACAAGTATGTAAGCATTTACTTGGTTGTACGATAATTGCAGTCACGCATCTTCATTAGAATCACATTAAATCAGTCACACATGTTGGTCCAAGTTTCGTGTAGGCTCATTTTTCTTTTCTGAGGGAAATGACTCAGTCTAATATTCTAAAAACATGATTGTAAATCACTTCGGTGATATTCGGTAAACGCAAATAGCATGCACTTTCAATATACATTGCTGGGCGTGCTGTAGTAGGAATGTGTGCACGATTTGTGAGTCCTTTCAGAAGTTCTCAATCGTTGTTATTCTGTTTCCGTATCGCGTGACGAGTTTTAATTAACGATTTGATGCAGTGCAAGAGAAATAAATGCCTATAAATAAACGCTTTTACTCAGTACCCACAGATCACATTCGGAAGACATCTAATATAGCAGTGTTGCAAGGGCAGAAAAGCGCTGAATGAACTCGAATAGGGTGCTGACTAGGAAGGGCAATAAATAAAATCTCTTGGAAAGGGAACAGTGAACCAAAATTATTTGGGAAACTGTGTTCTAGAGCAGATTGTCTGGAGCGTGTTCCTGTAATATAAAAGGTCCCTCTGTCCCGTTTTCTTTTCAATATGACGCATTTTTTCTAGTATGATTGAAGAATTTCTGGATAATATTAGCAGACTATTTTGACTTATGCCTCTTTAAATATGGTAAAAGTGTGTCATAAGCTTTAATACAATTCTACAATTCCCATTTACATTAAAACACGCCAGACTTTTATTTCATATGTATTCAGTATGCCCAATTTCCACATCTGTAACACGAGTGATTTCTAATCTTAAATCAATGTCATATATAGAAGGATAAATGACTTTTATGTCAACCGTGTTTTTATTTAGCGATTCAGACTTTTAGGGATGAAAGAAAGGCACGGGCAAAGGCAAAGTCGTGTAATTCAAAGCTTTTCGAGAATTTTTTACTGTCAAGTCACCTGTTCTATACAGAGGAAAGAAGAAATAGAAAAATTCAGCATTGTTTTTGCAGCTGGTATACTTATAAAGTTTCTTCTACAAGAAGAATGGCGTACCATTGGAGTTCTCGGGCACAGACTATCACCTCCATCGAAAATAATTATATTGCTAATTATGAAAAGGTCCAAATAAACAGTGTTCGTGAAACAGATAATTCATAAATACTCTAGAGTAAGGGCCATTTCTGACGAAATATGCAATAAACGTAATTGATACTATCTAAATGTGAAGCATAGATACTAATACGAAAGAAAAGGCACTTATACAGTGAATTATATTTACAACCATAATGTAGAACTATGATTTGAGAAGAATCCAAAATTAAAGAGATGCAATTACATAAAATAATTTATAGATGATTACTTAGAATGGTTATAGTCTGCTTAATATTTTATGGGGACTTATAGTTGTGTATTGCGATTATACTATTTTGGCTATTAAATTGTGTGCCAGCTTAAAGCAATAAGCACGTAACTGCAGAACGATCAGCTCTGTGTGTATTTTGTTATTCCTGACATAACAAGGGCTGTTTGGAATGTGTCTTAAGAAATAATTTTGCGCAGTTGGAAAGGCATTCCAATTTATCCGGCAAGAATACGCCCATACATGGTAGACATGGGATGCAGTGTAGTTCTGTAAATTAATAACTTATTGTCAATCGAGAAAATGCTGTTTCGAGCAATTAGGGGATAGATTAGGTCTCTGTGGGTTCCAAACCTTTGGATGATAAAATGTAGGTGTAGGGTCCATGAAAGATTGTAGTTGAGGATTACACCGAGATATATGATTCGTCATGCCCAGAGCTGAGTTTTGTCATATATTTTTAGTCATTTCCATACTTTCTTTTCCTTTTTCATTAAAAGAACGGCAGAAGACTTCCCACGTTTATTTCAATCTCCGATTTCACAAACCAGGCTTCTAGTGCGAGGAATGGTTTTGTAATGCTTCGATCGCTGGGTGAAGAAAAGCATTTTCAGAGAGGATAGCTATATCGTCTGCGCAAAAGTCTAGTGTAGTGTTGGATGTTTGCATAATGCCATTCACATAAATATTGAATAGTGTGGACCTCTAAAATCTGGCCTAGATTGTAAAGCTGTTCTCTCGAAATTCATTCACAAAATTACTCAATTTCCCTTTCAGCAAAAGCATTAGGCATGACGTCGTAATGCACAAAGCGATTCAAAGAGGGAAACAAAGCTGAAAGAAAAAAATTCTTCAGAATGTAGTCATCATTTTGTACGATTCCCTCTTCCCCGGGAACCCTGAGCTAGTCAACTTCTTGGTCAACAATAATCCCCCCCCTCCTGGACAGCACCGTTTAATTCTTTAACTTTTGGCAATGTGACTGTATTTCCAGTAGAAAGTGAACGAAAATTAAGAAAAGAAATAGCAGATATGGGCAAGGATCGCAATACATTCATAATTAATTTATTCATAATTTTTAATAAAAATGTCAGACTACGGCATTTGCCGTAACTCCGTGATTTTACTTACTTAGAATGAGTTGTGAATAAATTAATGAAAAATAATTAATCTGTTTACTTTCCTGATAGTCATGATGAAACCTCCTTTATTTTCATGCCGGCAAGGTGACCGTCCTACTTGTATGCTATGTCGTCACATTTTCGAAAATTTGCAAAATATATTTCATGTACAAAGCAGCATAATGAAATATTTTTTTGCATTAAGAATAAAACTAACTTTTGCTTCTCGTCTAGTTTTTGAAATTGTCAGGATAATAGGAGACAAATGCAGAATTTTGAATTATCAAAATTAAAGTACAGAGAAGCATGCTAAAATAATTCTTCAATCGAAATTTTTTCAGGCTGTGCAAATAAAGTTTAGGTTTGCAGATTGCAAGTTATATTAATACAAAGTCCTTTCTTCCCCAGCTTCAGTGAAATTACTTTTAATTAATTTCATTCACTGGCAAATGATGCCATGATAAGCTACATGTTATTTATATCATGCTTAGTGAGTTTCACCTGCGTTTAAGTTTCGCGGAAGCCGAACGAAAGACTTTTTTTTTCAGTACATACGAATGCTATCGGTGAACCTCAGTTATAGTTTTAAGAAGTTCCAAACTGTAAATTCGAATCTGGAGAGCAAGTTTAGAAGATCAATAGAAATGGAAGGCCAACCAGCGGCTGAACGGTAGAAGCCGCTGAACACTGGTAGTTCGGTCCGGAATTCGAGTTCCGGCGAACGGACTGACTACATGGGCGTTTTCGCGGTTTTGCTGATGTGTAACGTGGATATGAATCAGTTTCTCTTAAAAAATCCTCTACGGGCATCCATCCCTTTCCGTGTAGTGTCTAATAATGCAGCGAGTAATAATAAAAAAAAAAAAATAGAACTGGAAGCGGACGAATTGACCAATTCCACCAATCACTTACAGAGAAAGCGCGACAAAATTTCACTGTGCGCGGTTAACAGCAAGAGACCAATTGAAATGGATAAAAAATTTCCTCGTGTTGGTATCTGGGTTTCAGGTAAACTCACAGCTGAAAAAAGAAAGAAACAATTACCGATTTGAAGTTCTGTAACTCACAACAAGAGAAGTGTACCTTTCGTGCTGCTTAATGTGATGGAAGATGAAAACTAGATTATTTATGCTGGCTTACTGGAAGAAGACAGTAGTTGAGTTCCTAAGATAAGCCAAGTGATGTAATCGGTCGAAGAGGGGCTGCAAGACATACACCATCCGTGAGCGCCATCCAGAAATGAGAACCATTCGGCGATTCACTGACAGTACATTACCAGATACCAATTTTTATTATGAGTCTATAAAGAAATAATTCTCCGAGAGTTAAATGGG